>JAZGTK010002686.1:0-24193 GCA_036877625.1 Ambastaia sidthimunki | reverse complement strand
TCATTTTTTCAAACTGTGGCTGAAAACTGATATACTGTAAATGTTACAGAGAATACATATAAACCAAAATATAGTAAAATCTATTAGAGTATAAAACATAGCCACTATTGATAATCACTCTCATCTGCCTTAGACCACAGACGTGGCACTTTTTATATAAGGCCTGCAGACTGATGGCTAATTTAAGATTTGTGTGAAGGAGTGTCAAACAGGTGCTTCAGTGATTTCATACTGATCTAGGTAGTTTCTAATAGTTATGAGTAGATGGATTCTGTTTTGTTACCATAGCTAAAACAATGGAGTTTGGACTGCTTGAATGACATCTGTGTTAACTGTTTTGCAAAAGGGTGGGGAAAATGTGTCAATCCAATGAGAAAGGGTTAACACATTTGCAAAACGTGTCTTCTGCTCTGCTGAGATAGTGATGATGAAAACTGAGTGGATCCTAGTTACTTTAATCAGGTCAAAGCAAACAAGAAAAACTGTAATGTTATTTTCTGGGTTTTTTTAGATGCACATTGATTTTACTATTATCAGACAGAGGGGTATCTGTCTATCTATCTGTCTGTCTGTCTATCTATCTATTGGTGAATAATAGATCAACCAGGATCAATCCAGTAATTTAGTGGTAGTGGTTAGTTGCGTGGCGCCATCTACAGTCCACTAATTTCATATCTTAATTGCAGATAAGTGAAGGATTATGAGTGTAGCATTGTGTTTCCTCATGTTCTAAACCGACCAGAATGCTAAGCAGAATAATGAGAGTAAAAAATATATATGTAGGCAAATTATATGTCTACATAGCCATAACCATGCTTCGAAGGGGAGTTTAAATAACATCAAAACAAGGACAGAAATGAGAGCAAAAAATCCCAGTACACTCAGGTTTTTGCCATCTTGTTTACTAACAAAGTCATTGGGTTTCTATTCAAACAAACGCAGAACAAAATAGCAAGGAGGTGCAGGATAAAAAAAGAGAAAGATTCACGTGGGCCATGCTCCTTGCGGGATTCTAACCTGCAAATTAAAAGGAATGCGGTTCCAAGGCAAGTGCTTTATCCACTACGCCACCCCACCTCGTGGTTAAACGCTCACCACATCTCATAGCTACCAATAATCAGCAAAGTCTTAAAAAAACGTTTAAAACATGAAACCATACGTGGAACAGGAATTTAAAATAACAACGAAGTTCGTTTATGGGCTATATATCAGGCTACCAGCAAAAATATTGGCCTACACAAGTGAAACTACACAGCAGGCAAGTTAGAGCAAACTTTGCCACAAAGGAGATCTGTGCTGGACAGGTTTGGTCTGCTTTTCTTGATCAGTGATTGGGCGCAAGCACTTCAAATTCAGCGGCTGGGAGAAAGAAAGAAAGGGAGGAGTTAATTATCATACTAGGAAAACGCTGTTTTTTTATGCACGTTCTGATACACAAAACGCGTGTAAAAAGCAGTCTATTGTAGCCAATTTACGACGTATTTTACGGAATTGCCGTTAGCTGCAGCGAAAAAACACCGTAAAAACAAGCAAGACAGCGTTTTCTGCGGCTTTTTTTTGTAAAACGTGCTAGAAAGTGGCGTATTTGTGGCACTTTGGGCGTTCCATAAATGTAAAAAATAGTCTCCTGCTTACTGATATTCATCATCTCTCACGTAACGGCAGAAGTGCGCGTGTCATTCGGAACACATGACAAAATAGCAGAACGTAATATGGTAAAATTATTTTAATAATCGTTTTTTGTCGATATCACTGTTTTTATGATCTTTTGGAGCCAAAATCAAAATTCGATATATTGCACAGCCCTAATTCACAGGTATGTGAAATGTTTTGTTTACATTCATTTCTTCCCATTTACATAACAGCTCAGGTAGTTTCTCAAATAAGAAATGTTTAAAGTTAATAGGTAGAGACCATAATAAATATGAAAATAAATATATTTAAACCAGATAAAAAAATGGCAGTAATAAAAATAATAAAACATGATGCGTATTATGTTTGTTTTTTGTTTAGTGATTGTGTGTTTACTATATTTCATCGTATTGACCATTAAAAAATTATTGAAGTTGTCATCTGACTCTTTAATTGTAAAGTCCCAGAAATGCAGTAAATGAGCCTCCATCTTATATATATATGTGGTATGTTGTTGTGTAGGTGTGGATCATGCTGTACTGAAGCAGATTGGAGAACAGTTCTTGAACATCCGCAGTGGAACTGGCACAGTTGGTGTTAAAGCTGTGTACCGTGGAGGTATTACATAACATATATCAGAACAGCTAAAATTACACCATACAAGATTTAAGGGCTCACAATGTAACAACACCATGGTCAGAAATACAAGGAGCCTTTATATGAAAGCCACTGTCTGCATTGTCCTAACCAACTATGAAACTCATAAGTCAATACAAGAAGCTGAATACAAGAAACATTTACAATTTTTCATATTGTGTTAAGTGCAGTTCTGGCAATCAATCTCTGAATTGCAGTGTAATGTTTAGCTTCGGGCTCTTCTCCACAGGTGAGCTGAGGCATCAGACCGGAGGTGGTCTGACACATGCTGTTGTGGTGAGCGAGGGTGCGAGTGCAACATCAACCGAAGCCACAGCATTCAGCGTGCTGCAGCATGTGCTTGGGGTGGGACCTTGTGTGAAAAGAGGCTCCAACATTACCAGCAAACTGAGTGAGGCCATCTCAAAGATTACTGCTCAGCCCTTTGATGTGAGTATGACCTTATGTAGCCTTCAGAAATTGTATAGAAAAAGGCGTTTTATAAAAGTTCTGTCTTGCCGTTGTTTGTTGCAGGCCTCTTCCTTCAATGCCAACTACACTGACTCGGGTCTGTTTGGTGTGTACACCATTTGCCAGGCTAATGCCGCCAAAAATGTATGTGGGATGTTTTACAAAACTGCTTATGTTTTAAATTAGTTTCATTCAAAATATTTAATTTGGTTCAAATGTATACATAGTTATTACTTTACCTGCCACTTGGTTTATTATTAAACATTCCAACATGACATCACTTGAAGGTGGGTAACACTGAAACCAATTTAATAAAAATGCTATAAAGTAATAACTTCAAACTACTAATTTCAAGGAAAATGAAAATTGTTGGGTAAACAATGGACTGCGTTGAATGCTGATTTTTTGTGTTTAGGTAATCGCAGCAGCAGTTGGTCAGGTAAATGACATTGCACAGGGGAGTCTTGCAGCAGATAACCTCAGCAGAGCCAAGTAAGTCTTCCCCATGTAGAGTGTAGTTCCGCGGACAGACAGCTGGGCTTCAGAGATTAATTGATCAAAAATGAATTGTTGTTTTGACTGAGCAGGAGTCAGTTAAAGGCTGACTATCTGATGTCAATTGAGAGTTCTGAGGGCTTGATGGAAGCTATTGGTGCACAAGCACTCACAGAGGGTACCTACTATTCTCCTGAAGCCATGACCCAGAAAATTGATGCTGTGTCTTCAGCTGATGTTATCAATGTAAGTGACTGTTGTGTTTCACATCTGTTTCATAACGCATGCATAAGCAGTGCGTATTTTAGCTGAGAGCTGAAGCTGAGAAAAGCAATAGCATCCTTTCAATGCTGAGCCTAACTTGACAATGAACTGTTGATGAACTGTGTTATGTAACCTGTATTTATTATTTAGATATGAATTTGAGCATTTTTGAAAAACAAAAACACTTTTGCCAGGAGATTCAAGTGTTACAAAAAATGCATTAAAAATGTATTTAATGCTACACTATTAGAGAATAGGCTCAAACAAAAGTTACAGGTGTATATAAATAATGCATAAAAATATTTATTTGTTACCAGAGGACATATCGAGTGTGGCAACCTAAAAATAACAGAATAATCATCTCACCACCACTATTATGTACAGCATTACTATTATCATACTAGCACACTGGACATCTTTGTGGTTGCATGCCACATTTTTCACATAGTTATGCATGTAATGCTAATTTTATAGCATTTTTTTGTGATTGTAATGATGTATTGTCATTTTACTATTGTTTTTTTTTCTTGTTGTTAAGGTGGCAAAAAAATTCATGTCAGGCAAAAAGACGATGGCTTCCAGCGGACATCTGGTCAACACCCCTTTTGTTGATGAAATCTGATGAGTACATAGTACTCTCATATCTGTTATTTTAAATGACTATTAACTCCTTAGTCAAAACTATTAATGAGGACATGTTTATGATTTCTTTGTTGCTGTTCACAAATATCATCAACAATTAGTCTTGATATCCATTTGAAATGTATAGATATACATTTACGAATAAATTTGTCAGCACCAACAATCGTTTGTAAAACGTTCTGATTTTTAACATGCACACTTTTTAACACTTAAAGGTTCATAATTTATAATATTAATGGATTTGGCGACTAGAGTCACTGAATTAAAATAAAAAGCATGACGTCCTATTTTCAACAAAGAGAACAAAAGTCGTTTTATAAAACGGACCTTGATTATGATTGGCTTAGACGCCTTCGAAGCCGTATCCTATGAACAACAGTGCCCTTACTGCGTACTACGTTGTGTCTGTATGTTGCTGTGGCGGAAGAATGTTTTTTTTTAAATATCATGACTTTTTGAAGCCTTGCCAAATATATGGAATAACCGTTTAAAAAAACTGTAAAGCAGTGATTTACCTGAATGTAGGTATTTGGACGCCTGCAGAACTGTCAAAAATCTGGATCAGGACGTACTTCGTTGCGTCATGGTCTCCAGCTCCGCCCTCCCCATCCTGTTCGTTTCTTACAAAGGAAAACACCTCGCGAGCTATATCCGTGTTTTAAGAGATTTTTGGCACATTATTTTAAACCGAGAGGCGGATAAAGAAGAACGCTGAACAGAAGTACAGCTCTGGTTTGCGACAGAGCATATTTACGCATACTCGATACTGGAAATTAGAAGTTTTGGGCGTTGGTACATTTATCTGTACTCAATGGTATTCATAATTCCAGGCAGAAGATCCTGCACAGATGTAACGCAAATAAGCTCCCATTACACTGGAATCGGGATTTTCCAGCCTGTTCAGCTTCTTGTTAGTGGTCAACACTGGAGGAATTCGTATAAATACGTATTCATTGCTGAATGCCATACTTAATACTAATGTGCGTGTATAAAACGTGGTCTTGTAAATGACATTTAGATGTTATCCTCTAGATGTTGGTAGGATGGACTGAGTCTCCCTCTGAGAAGAGGGAGTCAAGTTGTATGCATCTCATACAATCAAAAACCTCTAACAAACTCATGTAATTCTGTTCAACAGCATGAGCAATGGATAAACTCACCGTTATTTCAGGATGTCTCTTTCTTGCAGCAGATATTTTTGCAATTGCAAGTGTTGCAAACCCAGACTGGATCAATACATCAGGGCAAGAGGGTAAGAAACTTGATGTTCAGTTTATACTTGATGTAAATACTTTATTTTAAACATTGACGTCTTGTGTTACAGTTGTCTGCTACTCTCATAACCAAACCTGATTGGATGAACAAATATTTAAAACATTTTACAGAAAATTTTTGTTGAAAATGATAAATAGATCTTTTATATAAACTTGTGTAAACTGTGGTAACTGATTTCATACAGCTACCAAAATCATCCTGACACCAGTTGATTCTGAGAGAAACTTAATTTGTTTGCAAATGCTTCTTGGTTTGATATTTCATGATCTAATACAATGGCATTCTTACAGTTGTGGTTTAGACTAACAGTCAAAAAACTTATTGAGCCATTGTGTTAAACATAGGTGCAAACAAATCCATGTTTTTTGAAGGCTTACTGATTATGCTGTCATATATTTTGTCCATTAAACAGTACAGTTTTCCTGTTTCACACAACAGTCCTCTAACAACCCTATCATATCAAAGCAGAACATTATCCTTTTCCTGTATCTGTAAACCGATAAATCGTCTCACATTAGCTGGTTAAAATCTTTAGTACAAAAGGAGAGAAACACATTAAAGTGAAATGTGTTGTTGATTACTGTATGTTTGTTGCAGTACTAATGATGTCTTTGGGGAATTACCTACCCAGCAGTTAATTACCTGAAATATTGTTTCATTATGCAAACTTATATATCTGCTGCATATATATATTAATAGGGTTAGTTTTAAATAAGCTGCAAATTACCCTACATAGGATCACATTTTCCACTCTAACACCTTTTAACTTTCACAATTTATGGGCCATAATCTTTAGATACTGGTTTGTAATTTTTGCATTTTCTTTGGTGTATGTGCTGGTTTTAAAGAAGCAGCAAACCAGGTATTTACATAGGTATGCTGTTTTGAAATTCCCATCAGCTAATTTTAATTTGGACCATTTATTTGGTCAAATTTCACAATTTAGTTTCAGGATCCCTCACTAAACAAATGTTAACAACTGTTTAGCAGGCATTATTCCATTTATTGCATAAAGATGCAGCAGAGAAGAGACGGTACAATTCTTGCTGAATTTGAGGAAGGGTCAAACACAGGCAAACAAGACCAACACAGGTAATCCAAGAGTGTAATCAATGTCCAGGCAGGGAGATCAGGGCAGGCGGCTAGCAGTAAGGGTAATTTAGTAACAAACAAAGTCCGAAGGGCAGGCAGCAAACAATCAGAAAACGAGAGACAGTCCAAGGTAGATATCCAGGCAAATGATTACAAGAAGAAACGCTCAGTAATGTTCACCTAAGAAAAACAAGACTTTGCCCAGAGCAGCAGAACAGGTGAGCTTATATTTAGTCTCTAATGAGACTAATCGCCACCACCTGTGGCAGGCGTGGTCCCAGCGTGGGGTTCTGGGTAATGAAGTTCGTGACACTTAGACTGGCCTATAGTGTTTTTTAAGCTTTCCACTTATATGTTCTCAGTAATGGTCGACTGAAAGGTTTTCAAAGAGCTGATGTGGATACCTAGACAGCAGGTGTGGCTAATGTGTAGTACTGTATATTACACAGCTTTTATTGGTCATTATTGACTTTTAAACAGTGTAATTTACTTGATTTCCTGCATATTTGTATTTCTTGCCTCTCCTCACTCCGCATTCTGTTCTCCTATCTCCCATCATAAAATAAAACTATTTAAAATAAAATCATTTAAATTGCATTTTGGCTATGTTATGTATTTGGTTTCATGTTGGGGATATACAATTTAATTATAGCAAATGACACAACCACATACTTTTGAACAGTATTAAAAATTATTATTAAAATTCAAAATTTTCTAAATTGTTTTTGTTTTTTTAAGATCTGAAGCTCAGTATCCAAACCTGCAAAAACAAAACAAAAAAAATTAATTAATTTTATAATAACCTTTACCCTATCTGGTAACAGTAACAGAGGCATGTAGTTAATTTAAACTAGATGCCCAGATAGTTAATTTAAAGGTAACATAGACAATGTTAAATGAGTGCAATAGCACCACCTACTGTATTGGAGTGTCAACCAGAAATGGGCTCTGAAATATTGACAATATTATTATATGTGTGGTATTAACATGGTATCAATAATCATGGTTATAATATCACCAATACCATTGTGAATAGTGTCAACCAATTGTTATTGGCAGTACCATTATATCACAGCACTCCTAGTTTGGAATTTTGAAAAGAGACTCCTTATTTTTGAAAGATTAAAGAAATAGTTCACCCTAAATTCTCTCTTCATTTACTCACCCTCATGCCATCCCAGATGTATGACATTCTTCAGCTAAACACAAAAACTTTTAGAAAAACGTCCTGGATTTTGGGTCCATATTGAAGGGAACAAACTAAAGCACAGACAACCATCATATAAAGTAATTTGTTTTATTAATTAATTAATAAATTAATATTAATATGACTGGATTAATAAATGTCCTCTAAAATGAACTTATGTCCTCTAAGATGAGTCCCCTGTTTGTGTGGAACAGACAAAGACTGAGATTATTCACATATCTTTCATATTCAGATGCGTTGAATAGTAAACAACAGCTTTCTGGCTTAGAACAACATAAGTTAATCATTTTATGCTATTATTTTAACCGCAGATTGCTCTAGAGGACAATCTTATTTTAATAAATATTGTTTGCAATTCTATTTAGCTGTTTGTAGTCATTCCAGTTTGTTTCTTAATGTGTTTTACACATAGGAGCTCTGACTGTAGGCCTTGTCAAGCAATGCCAGACCATTCATGGTCGAAACAGGGTATGCATCTCACCAAGACTTCCTCCAGAATGGATCACTACACTGTTCTTCATCATTATGGGCATCATCTCACTCTCTGTAACATGTAGCCTGCTTGTAATCTCACACTGGCGACGAGAGGCAACAAAGTATGCTCGCTGGATTGCCTTCACAGGAAGTAGGTCACCTCAGGGAAATAATGATCATGTTGTATGTATATGTAACTGTTGATTGGTTTTAACAGCCTTACTTTTGTTTATTTGGTAGTGGTCCTATTCTGTATGGCCGCCCTCATATTTCCAGTTGGATTTTACATCAATCAAGTTGGAGGACAACCTTACAAATTACCCAATAATACTGTTGTTGGGTCATCATATGTATTGTTTGTTTTATCAATATTTTTCACAATAGTAGGACTTCTTTTTGCTGGTAAAGTCTGTCAGCCTGGCTGACAAATCAAGTGATTTGCATATTTTCAATGTTATTGCAAGACAGCAGCTGTGCTACATTATTGAAGACTTGGCTCTGTTCAGATCTTGTCAGTTGCCTTGTTGTGTTCTGTCTATGTAGGCAGCTACATTGTAACTGAAGGCAACATCCTAACTGAAACAGAATTTAATAAGGAGCAAAATTTGGATGTTTTTCACAGAGCTTCTTGTAATGCATTATGGGATCATTTGTGAAGAACAAATCCTTTTGCAACACTGAAATCATGTGTAAGCATTTGTAATGATGCCTTAAAATACTGCCTATGCAGGCAGATCACTAGGCTTTAGAGCTAGTGAGATAGTAGGTCGAAGGTGAAAGATCTTCAGAGCACATTTGTTTACCAGATAAGCTGGTAATATTTGTTATTACTTGTTCTTAAATGTCTTTTGGAGGTATGTGTTATGTTGTACTGAAAAATGTGAAAGTCTTGAATGGTTAACAACTTTAATAAAGTATGACAGATTTTAAGTGCATAAATCAGCCTTAGGGCATATCACTGGTGTTTATATATACTTTTCATCTTTGTATTTTAAATACAATTTTTTTCACCCTATGTACAAAGGAGATAACATTGTCAGTGGCATAGATTTGCTCACATTTAATAAGAAACCTAAATTGTGTAGAATCTTGAGTATTTTTGTCAGTACTTTTTCTTTTTTGTTCACAAACATATTTCCAGGTTTAAATGAAAACAAACTTTAGTGTGTTTTTAATGGGGTTTCAGACCTTTTCTGATTAATTTCACTTAATGGTAAAGGAAAAGCAGTCAACAAGTGTCCAGAGAAAGCGCCACAAGAATTTCTGCAGTACTACAGAACCAGAACAGTACTGTAAAATGAAGAATTAAGAATTGGTTGTAAAATGTGTGTTTACACACACATTTTTGGCAGCGGTGGGATTCGAACCCACGCCATCGAAATGACTGGAGCCTAAATCCAGCGCCTTAGACCACTCGGCCACGCTACCATAAATGAAACATAGCACAGTGTGCTCTTTCGTAACTGATAAACACAAACGCCTAATTGAGTATTGAAGTTCGATCAAAATGGGATTGAAATGGGAAACCTTGGTTTGCTGCACGTCAGATACAGCTGTCAATAAAAAAGCGTTGCGCACATTCACGCCGTGAAACATTAAAAATTAACTTGAAAATTCCAAAATACCTTCTAGGCTTGTATTCCACTTAAGTGAGATGGGCTGGTCTGTTCTTTTTTTTTGTGGCTACGTGCAGCTAGGACTGGTACATCACGGCCCTACTATGGTAAAGGCACTGTTCTTCAATATTAATTAAGATTTTTATGCCTTTCTGGTTGGTTAAAATGGAGGCTTAATTTATAGTAAAGAAAAAAGTTTTCCCACAACTCCAGGAATACGGTTAAGAAATAGTCGTTAATATTCATGAACTCACCCGTCGCTTTAGTAGAATTGGCAGTGTCGATTATCGCACACTATAATCTCCTTAATAATCGAGTGACTGCAGCATATATCTGTCTTTGAATAATAATTGAGTGTTATTGTTCTTGTACACATATATCTGAGTGTTTGAAATGTAAATACACGTGTTTGTTTATTATTGACGTCGAAATGCTCTGAATGAATATAACGACCATGTATTTTAAGAAAGACCCGCTAGAGGGCTAAATATGCAGTTTGTGGGTCTGTGTACACAGCAGTGTCATGAGATTTGAGGTTGGGCTTACCAACACACGGGAACATTTGCTCGCTGGTCGAACACGTTCTCACATTTCGGTAGAAGTGTAGTAAAGCTGTCACTGTCCACCAAGACAAAACCGCAGCTGAAACTTTCCTTCAGCTGTCTTGTCCATTATTTGCTGTTCTTCCTTTTTACGGTGTGAAGACGATACGAGAGAAACGACAACTATATCCTGTTTGCGTTATGTCCTCACTATACCGTCTTTATTTATTCTAATCAAAGGTATGTACAGTACAATGCACTGTAGCTTTTCTTGCAGTGTTATGTAATGTTGTTTTTCTTGTTGCTTTGATTTAGGCTCATACTGGCAACGACAGTGTAGCTTTAAGATGGCAAAACGTCACAGTTGTCGTGACACTGTTTTAAAAACGAATGTTTTACATTTGGCATAACCACTATATAAAAGAAACTCAGTGGTTTAAGTCTTGGATGAATTTGCAGGTTTAAGAATGTTGTTTACGCTGCAGTATCTTGCGCTTGTTGTTTATTAATCAAAACGTGGTCGCATAGTTCGCATGTTTGCTTGCTTGCCTGCAGTCCAAAATGCATTTGACATAAACTGTTGACCTAACCTGTCTATGCTTGTTTGTAGTTTTTGTACACAACACGGTGCTCCATCATGGCTGAAGACGAGCTGATGTTCTGTATGGAGGAGGTGGGCAGTGTTAGGGATGGATCAAGCAACGGATGTGCTAAGAGCAAAGTAACATTTGAAGATGCAAGTGACGAGGAGGAAGATGAAATCTGCATCTTCCCCATCACTGATGACCCCATCAGCCCAACCAAAGCCGTCTGTGACTACCCAAAGAACAACAAACAGCTGTCTAATTCTTTGCCTAAGAACTCCTTCACATACAGGGTGAGTCGTTATATGTAGTTTTAACACTCTTAACACATAAAGTAGGACAGGCTATATTGTCAGTATCCCTGCTAAATAGACCAGTGTTATGTGGTTTTCTGGTTATAGTTTGATTAGGTCATCTTCCAGCCTGGACAGGCTGCTTTTTAGCTGTTGTGGTCCTCCTTGACCTGTGTCTAAAACCAAAATCAAAACAGACTAGCCTGACCAGTGGAAAACGGCCTGGTGACCAGCTTAAAACAGTAGTCCACCATAGGCTGATTCAGCAGGGACAGTCACAGTTAAAAGGTGTCACTAGGAATGACATAATCACTATAGTTACAATATAGAATGCCTTACTGCTTTTACAAAAACAGATTGGTTGTTTTAACTAGCATTATACTGTCACTATGTCTGAAATTTGCAATACATTATAAAAAAGTACACAAACTATTTTGAACATAGCATAATTTGCTCTCTATGAGTACTGCATCGTAATATTCATAGTAGTACAATTTAACATCATAACTTGAACTTTGTGTAATTTAAAATGGGATGCTTACCTATAACAATCCATCAGCTGTTAATTATAGAATGGTACAAATATAAAATATTCCAGAAATGTGTCTATTTATTTGAACAGTTATGTCTCTGGAATGGTGAAAGAGTTGCTTGTACCACAGAAAGTTGTGAAACAAATGACACAAAAACCCCCAAAAAATGTTTTTGTAATGCACAGAAGTATCTGTAAAGTTGTGTCTCTCACTGTCTGTTGTACAACTTACTTCCATATATGGAGTCTGAGTCTCTCAGCCTTATAGTGAACACGTTGTTTATGTCTCACTTAAGTTTTTTTTTGTCTCATGCACTGTAAACTCTTATTTACATTCTTGTGTTTAAATAAGTGGGTTTGTCTATTCCTTCAATTTAGAACAAAAACGAGGACGTACGCTCTATCAGGTTTGGCTCTTTAACTGAGAAAGGTCGGGTATGTTCATGTTACAAGTTTTTTTTTACCCTTTGCTATTTTTATTAACTGATCTTTCCTTGTATCAATGTTTCTTAGCCTGGACTGCATGCTCTTCATATTTCTGATAGCATTTCATTTTCCCCTTCACTTCTGTAAAAATGTCTGTAAAGGAGGCATCAATGTAGAATTTCTGGCTGAAACAGACAATTATCTTTATGATGGTCAAAACTATAAATGTATATTTTTGTGTTTTTATACAGTATTAAATACTAAAGCATTAAATAATACACTAATGTTAAAATATAATAAAATAAAAATAAAATATAGTACTTTTTTGATTATCTGAATGCCCAATACAGTTAATATAACCAATGTAAGTGTTTGGTTATAACTTTATTGAACTGTAGAAATGTGATTACTTTATGAGACGCCTATGAGCAGTCAAGGCCTCATGATAAGTTTAAGGGATCCCATCAATGCATATAGGATACTTTGGGTTGTTGTGTATGACTGTAAAAGCACATGACTGATTTACATTACTGGTGACACACATTGCTTGACGAGACTTCGACAACAGTGTTGATCAGCTCTGACAATTTCAATAACTTATGTCTGGTCTGTGTTTTAGGTTGTTTGTCCAGTGCAGTTATTATTCAGATTTTGCATTACACTGAAGATTGCAATATAGCTAAGCCAGGGCCTACCAGCAAATCAGAAATCAGCAACTTTTGGTTGTTGGTGTACAAGTCTGTTGAGAAATTTTAGCATTGATCCTGTTTTTCTCCTTTCATTTCTGCTTGATCTTAATTGCAGATATTTTACTTATTTTCCTCCTACGCTTGTACCTGCTTTTAATCTCCAAATCATTGTTTTGTGCATGCATTTCAAATAAAACAGGTTGTGGATCATCATCTGTATTTAGGTGTTTAACCTAAAAATAATGCTGATTAAGCAGCATTGTTCTAAACAACTTTAATTTGCATTCTTTTACATAGGCCACTTGGAAACATGCTATTGAGAAGGCCAGAGCCATGCCAGATCCATGGGCTGAGTTTCATCTGGAGGAAATTGAAACAGAGCGCTGTACTCGATACAGGTGAAAGATGTGGAGTCTATTCGGGTGACCTAATGTTCAGAGAGTGGAGCTTGTGATGTGAAGATTGTAGGTTGGAATCACGCTAAAGACAACACATGAGTTGATCCTCCTGTACTTTATCCATTGATATCTGATGTAAAATCTTAAGGCAAAAACAGATGGACAACTGTACTAAATATTTGTTATTAAATATGTTTCCCTGTAAAATGAGAGACAGAATCTTCAAATCTTTCATCTTTCTACATTGTTTTCTTTGTGTTGTCATCATAGATAAACAATGCTTAAAAAAACGGTGACTGTGTTGGTTCTTTCTCTGTAGATATAACGCTATTACTGGTGAATGGGCAAAGGATGAAATCTTCATAAAGATTTCCACTCGGGTATTCTGTATTTGCATTCTGTATTTGAATTTTCCATACATATGCTTGCATTCCATATGAGCTACAGGAACTAAAGTTTCATTTCTGGTTCTTTAATGCTACAAATGAAATATTTTTTGCAGCCATTTGGAAAAGGTGCCATGAGAGAATGCTACAGATCGTAAGTGAATTTGAACTTTATATAAGTTCAAGATCAAAAGTTTACACACCCCTTGCAGAATCTGAAAAATGTTAATAAGTTTAAAAAACTGTATAGATTGATAAACATTGCGTTGATTTTTTAATTTAATACTGCTATGAACAAGCTGTTTCACAAAACAGAGGTTTACATATAGTCCACAGCAAAGAATAATAACAGAATTTACAAAAATAGCCCAATTAGAAAGTTTACATACATTTGATTCTAATACTGTGTGCCTGGACACAATTACTGTCTTTGTTTTGTTTTGTACATACATACAGCGTTATGAATATACACTGAATACTGTATAACAAATGTTCACAGTAAATTTATGATATTTTGATTCACTCAATATTTTAATGTGCTTTTTATAGGCCAATTAACTTTTCTAATTAACGTTTTGTTAGAGAAGTTTTGTGACTGTTTGGTCACTTGGCAGCAGATGTTTCAATGTTTAAAAATTACGATTTTAGACAAAAATTTATTTTATGTAAAATCTTTTGAATGTTTACAAGAAAGTTTACATATTTAATCCCCTTTTAGCCTTATTGCATGGTGGATGAATAGTCCTGCGTTGTGACAGATGAATTTAAAAGTACAAATATTATTTTTCATATATATTAAGTTTTCATCATTAAATTAGTATGTGGTCCTAAAACCCCCATACTGCTGAGATAACTGTTTTTGGAAACACAGCACAGAAGGGCTGTTGTCAATCCACTGAGTTCTGCATGGAATTCCTCATGTGTTTCTCCTTTATCTGTCCTTTCGTTCACAGAAAGAAGTTATCCAACTTCTCCCACAGCAGCAACTGGAAATCAGCCTCAAACTATGTGGCGAAGAGGTACATGGAGACCGTGGACAGAGAGGTCTACTTTGAGGATGTGAGGTTACAGATGGAAGCCAAATTATGGGGGGAGGAGTTCAATCGTCACAGACCTCCCAAACAGGTACGTCTTTAATTTTCAGAAAGCATGATCACATTTTATTTACAAATCGGGATATATTGAGCAGTTACACCAGTCCATTTAATTATTATATAACATTTCCTTGTTATTAGGTGGACATCATGCAGATGTGTGTTGTGGAAATGATTGGTCGTCCTGGAAACCCTTTGTTTCACCTGGAACACTTCATCGAGGGGAAGTACACTAAGTACAACTCAAACTCAGGCTTTGTGAGGGATGACAACATGCGTCTTACGCCTCAGGTATGTCCTGTCAAACAGAAATGCGTTTTTGTAAAATGTGTAGTTTAGAGATTACATATTTTATATAATCTCCTCTGTTTAGGCCTTTAGCCATTTCACATTTGAAAGGTCTGGACACCAGCTGATAGTGGTGGACATTCAGGGCGTTGGGGACCTCTACACAGACCCTCAGATCCACACTGAGAAGGGAACTGACTTTGGAGACGGAAACTTGGGTATTTATCAGTTTCCTGTCATTATATCATTATGATCATGCTGTAAAATTCATAACCATTTCAGCATTCTAAATTTGATCTTCTCAGAAACCTGAAGCATCTTAAGCATGTCTAATACAAATATGAGGAACAATTGAAACCATTGTGTGTGTGTGTGTGTGTTTCAGGTGTGCGTGGCATGGCTCTGTTCTTTCACTCTCACCTGTGTAATAAAATATGTAGGAGTATGGATCTTGCTCGCTTTGATCTGTCCCCAGTTGAACATGCACAGCTTGACTGCACCAACATATTGCTGGTGGGTAATTGATTTATAAACTGTAGGGAAGGGGCCAGTGGCCACTGTGAGCTCCAGGCCAGTTTACACTTATGTTGTGAAACACTAGATAAATAGTGAGATGTCACAATGGGCAAAAATTCCCATCCGTTGTCTTTTTAAACTTTATTTTGATATTTGAAAAACAGAAAAATCATACTATGTTGACAACCAACACATTTTGTTTTCTCTTGCTGTGTATTAAAATCAACATTTGGTCATGTAACCTTGATTACATCCATGATTGTTATTTCTATATAAAGACATTTGATGCATTGTAGAGACTATTTCTCAAGAGACTGAATGTACTTTCTCAAAATATTTATTGATTTCATTCACAGCTAAATTAATCTTATGATACACACTATTACATTTTATATTATATATTATTAATATATTTTTCCATATTAATCATTTATAATATAATCTTTCTTTATATCAAAATGTTGCTAAAAATGAGGATTGTTGTATTTTTGTGGTGGGATCAGTGAAGCAAAATTCTGGACCAGGAAGAAAAAACAGTTTGTTGGACTATTGACACACAGATGTGCTGGTTTTCTAACTGATTTCTATTTGGTTAAGCAGCAGTCTGCTCAGACTGTGCTCCGTGGCTGCGAAGAGCAGTGTGGTTCCCCCAGGGTGCGGACGATCTCCCTCAGTCACATGCCACCTCTTCTGTCCCGCCTCTCAGAGACTTCATCAGTCGATGAAAACAGCGACACAGAATCTGTTCCTTGTTCTCCAATGAGTATTGGTATCTCTTCAGGCAGATCGCCCATGGGTAAGACTGAACAGCAGTTTTGCTAAATTTAAACACACTTAAGTGGTCCAACTGAATTAGGGGTGCGTCACCTGCTGAAGACAACAAACATGTAAACAATTGAATTGCAGTAGGGCTTTTTTAAGACATGCAACCACCGCCTTTTAATTGTCAGTGTCTAGCAACCACTTGTACACTCCTTTTTAATTTTTAGGTATTAACTGTTCATTAACCATTGATTTGCAGTTTTCCTGGTTCAAAGTTTTGTCTGAAATGAGAAAACATTAGCTGCATGCTACATAGCCATATACCTACATCAAATGAGTTTATGAAGTGTAAAACACTTGGATGACCTACTGTATCCTCTGAAATTTTCAACTTTTCAGCCTCAGTTCACCTGAATCGGATTTACCTACAGAGATATCTAATAATCTTTGTGTTCAGCTGGAAAAAGAAAGTTACATACATTTGGCATGTCTAGAGGATGAGTAAATGGTGAGAGAATGTCAATTTTTGGGTGAACTCATCATAACAGTTGAGATACACCCTAAGACTGCCTATTTCTTAAATAAAGAGACAGTGATTTATTTACAGGCTGGTCATTTATGAGTGAAATGAATGAAACACATCGAGCTAACTCGGATCAAAAGGTCAGTTCGATAAGAAAAACAAATATTCAATGTCTTCATTGTATTGAAACAGATGGTAGAAGCTGATTGTTTGTACTTGTAATGATAGGAATCAGAGAATGTAGGAGACAGCGGTTACCCGAGTGAGAGACGCAGTGAGGGGGGAGAATCGATTGAACATCAGGCTCAGGTACAGAACATCACTTTATACTCAATAACACTTTATATAACACTTTATTACACAGTGTTGGGAGACGCTATGTTAAAACTAGTTTGTCAAGCTACTGTACAAGCTACACTTTTCTTTTTGAAAATGAATTTAGCTACAAGCTTCATTGAAGCTACTGAAAAGGGCATTACATATATAAATAACTGATTGTATAATTTATTATTAAAACAACTGTAGGGTGATATCATTTAACTTGAAAAGCTAAGTTTACAATAATTATAACAAAAAATACTGGGATACACCCTAATTTGCATAAATGGGTTGAAAAGTAACAAACGGCAGCTTTTCACAAAACATGTTGCTAAAAACATTGCTAAATTACAATGTGCACCATACAATGCAACTTTAAATCCTGACAGTTTTTAATACATTGGACCGATTTATGCTATTGTAAAAAGGTAGTTAAGTTAGTAGTGTTATTACTTTTGTTAGTTATTCCCAACACTGGTTAAAAACTGAGTTGACATTATTTAAATTTGTTTACCAGTGACAAAAATGTCTTTCTATGAAATATTACTGTAGTCTCTAGATTGTCATGAATAGCTGCAGTAGCAGTTTTTGGGACTCTTTTGAGATATGTGATGTAGGTTTTATACATCATTATTTAGGGCCGTCCCCAATACAGCAGACATTACTCGGAGTCGGATGAAGACAGTGTTCGTCGGGTAATTACGAAACCATTTATAAAATTTCCTTGTTTATAATTTGACAGTCACCATTTTAGTGATAATCTCATCTCAATGATTTACAGTCTTGATCCCTCTAATACATTTAAACTCTCACCTTCCTCACCTCATTTTTTTTCCATCTGAACTCTAACCTTTTTTATCTGATATAACTCTCATCCCCCTCACCAGTGCCAGTTAGTTTTGGCAAGCTGTTCAATTTCCCTGTAATGCATGTTGTGGAAAACCTTGATACATCAGTATTTTAAAAATGTGATATGCAGGACTGAAAAACAAGTCTTTGAAAATAAATAAATCCTAAAGTCATTATCAGCTGGGAACTGCATGTGGACTGTTTTTTGTCAATCCCTGTCCTAACCGCAAAAGGCTAAAAGTCATGGAAATTCTTCGGTGGAAATTTGTGGGAACCCTGCATGTGATTTCCTGCATGCCTCTTTGCACAGTTGGCGTTTGCCTTTTCTGTGCAGCAATAATTCAAGTACTTCAAATGTTTATTTGTGTGGTTTTCTAAAGTACATCAGACAAATTTTATTTTCTTTCTCTCTGTATGTGATATTATATAAACAGATAGAAAAACAGATCATAGGTCATTTTGCACTGTATTTGATATCACAAGTGGTCCATTGGCTGAATGCAGCTATGCTTTTTATTAATCACACAGTTATACAGTGAAGTCAATAAGTGTTTGATCACCATGTGATTTTGCAAGTTCTCTTACTTAGAAATCATGGAGGGCTATGTATATTACTGTATATTCTGTATATTACTGTAATACTGTATATTCTGCAGAAAAGGAACAACAATATAGAAATAAACAATGCTGTACAATTTATAATAGAACTGTTGCATTCTCAACTGTTTCTCAAATCAGTTCTCTTAGGATTGTGGACAGAAAATGGAAAGGGGTGCACATTCATTTTCAAGCGCCTATAACTTTCCAGAAAATCAGAAAATAATATAAATATGTATAAATATTTGATCAATTTACCATCTTTTCGATCATGTAGCTGGTAATGAATTTACAAAATTCATTCTATTTAGCCTATGTAATGTTAATAATTTAGCATGTTACTGAGCATATGCAGTTTTTGGTGGTATTAATAAATTCAATCTTTAATTTGACTTACTTAATTATGCTTGCAAACAACCACCAGTTGCAGTTCAGTACAGTAATATACAGTTGTGGGAAAATAAAATTGAGAGTCACTTTAAGATCACCTGATTCTCTTTCTCCCCCCACCATAATAATAAATACTAAAGTGATATATTGAATGCATTGGGCATTCAAGATAAAAACAGCAGCATATAAACATCTTTTGGTGCCTCTTCCAGGGAACTGTTGACCATTTGCTTATGATTCAATCAAAGCCCTAAAACAATGAATGGGACTAAGGTGTGAACCCTTCTTTGTCTCCGTGATAATGAAGTGGTCTGAAGGAAACTATTATGCTGAT
This sequence comes from Ambastaia sidthimunki, assembly GCA_036877625.1. NCBI lineage: Eukaryota > Metazoa > Chordata > Actinopteri > Cypriniformes > Botiidae > Ambastaia > Ambastaia sidthimunki. Next base: position 4,868 of record JAZGTK010002686.1, on the reverse strand, counting down.
TGGATCAACAGTTAGTGGGACTTCGGGGTCTGGGGTGATTACTTTCCTCTGTGCTTTGTTGTTACCTAAGTGCTTTGTTTTCCATTTGAAGGGACCGCCCCTCAAAATAGCTATAAATGTAATGTATGTTAACTTTAAGTCAGACTTGATGACTGCAGCGCCCAAGCAGCACGCTCTGACGTGTAGGCTCATGTTCATCATCTTCTACAATAAAGACTACTGCTGAAGAGAATCCAAGTCTCCTGGTCTTCACTGAAAAAAGTTTCCAACACAGTCTAGACTGATAATGAATATAAAGAGGAAAAAATGTGCTTTTATATTTTTGTTACATACCTTCAGGCATTCATGTTTTCTTTCCAGTTGTGGACATGTTTCATGTATCACAGTTAAAGTTAGTTATGTTGTTATTTATTGCCATGACTTCTCCTATGTGTAATATTAAGTGTTTTGTTGCTTGTCTTAGCTGACAGAAAAGAAGTGGACGTTTTATCACTCCTCTCGCTCACACATACACAGAGCTTCCTGTGTAGCCATGGAGGTCGAGAGACTGAATTCACTGGTACTGGAGCGAAAAATTGGTAAATCCATCCTGGGAAAGGTGAGACACTGAGCATTGTTTTTATAAAGACACTGATTAACAAAAATACTTTGGTACATTTTCATTTACAAACTGTATGATTAAGGTTCATCTTGCTATGGTGCGGTACCATGAGGCCGGGCGCTTCTGTGAGAAGGACGCACCATGGGACCAGAGTTGTGCTCTGTATCATCTGGAAAGAGCTGCCATGTGTGGAGAGCTAGAGGCTATAGTTGCTCTTGGACAGTGTTATCTTCAGCTGCCACACCATATACTTTCTGAGACTGAACTAGAGGTGTTTTTTATTGCCTTTTCTGTGGAGGTCTTTCTGTATATTTGTTATATACATTGAACAGTAAGCACTCAAAAAGCCACATGCTTTATCATGACTTCATTTTGTGTTTCTTAATTTTGTTTTTCTGCTTAAGCAATTATTAGCACTAGACAGTCTTTAGACAGTCAAACAGTCTCTTCCTGTACAAGCTGCAATGTGAAGCAGACTTTATGCCTCAAATTACAATGCAAAACTAGCCAGCTCCCAGCATCCCATCTTGTCTGTAGTAGCAATTACATCATTAACAGCTTTTCCTGCCCATTGTTCATCAGTGTGGTTTTATTACAGGCATCTGAAGACAACAGGAAGAAAGGTTTCCGCTTCCTGCTGCAGGCAGCTGAGGCTGGAGACAGACCGAGTATGATTCTGGTGGCTCGAGCATTCGACACGGGTCTAAACCTTCCTTCTGATAGGTGAGAAACTCATCAAACTGTTCAGTGTGTATGCACAGGGTTCACATAAGGACCTTTAAATGCATGAAATGCTTGAATGAGTTTTGAATATATGAAGTCTGAATATACCAATAACTTTTATTATTAAAATGAACAAAAATCTTATTGAGCTTTTGAGTCAGTTCTCTTTAACGAGCCACTTAAACTAGACTCCAGTTGGACCAAGGTGGTCAGACTCACTGACTAATTCCCTAATTCTGTTTTCAGACATGTTCAGCTCAAAAAATATTTATGAGAGAAAAAATATGAGCTTATGAGCTAGATTAAGGTCCTGTAATGAGGAAAAGCTGCTGAGGACCAGTTAATTGTATTCGTTTGTTAAATACACAAAGATTGTAGGTGTGTTTGTGGATCTCCAGTGACTCAGGTAGTGATGAACTGTATTTCAACACCCAGTACTATGGACTGGAAACATGCAGTGCACTGGTACGACTGCGCGCTAAAAATGACGGACTATGATGAGGGTGGCGAGTTTGACGGGATGCAGGACGAGCCGCGCTACCTTCTGCTGGCACGTTTGGCTAAGATGTACCAAGAGGGTGGGTTCAGCCTGGATGCAGACCCCCAAAGAGCAGGTGAGTGTATCTGCAGTCATGAACATCCTGTAATACAGTGGAAATACATAAATATGACATTGTAAATGAAAACCTTTCCAAATGTCTCCTGAATTCCACTGGCTTTGTGTTTTCTGCAACTAACAAATTGCAGTCTGCACAGATCATGTGTTTTGTTGATGTGGGTCATTTTTTTAAACTTGTTTACATTTACATTTATTCATTTGGCAGACACTTTGACTTACAATGAATTCAAGGTATACATTTTAATAAATTTTAATCAGTACTTGTGTTCCCTGGGATCGAACCCACAACAGCGCTGCTAACAAAATGCTCTACCAGTTGTGCTACAGGAACTACATTGTTTCAATGTTGTTTCAATGATAAGAGCATGTAACACAACTGGGTCTGCAAATTTTGGCCAGCTTCTACCAAGTGATTAATTTCTTTCAAACTATTATAACAGCTATGTACCTCCTTTTAAAACTTCATAATCCTTTTTATTTTGTTATCCTAGCTTTCAGAACAGACCAATGCTGTACTGTTTTAAATCTGAGGTGTTGATGTGATGGGTGGGGTTATGACGTCATCTATTAATAAATGCTGTTTTACAGGTGATCTTTTTACTGAGGCAGCTGATGCAGCTAGGGAAGCTATGAAGGGCAGACTGGCCAATCAGTACTACATGAAAGCAGAGGAGGCGTGGTCTATGATGGAAGAATGAAGCTGCTGATTTGCTGAGGTCACAAAAATGGTTATTCTTTGCACCTAGAATGTTTATATGATTTTTTTTCAATGCCTTAATAGTGCTTTTCTTGGGTCAGGCACATTAACTTGAAGAGAAATAATATTGATGTGTAATTAGCATCTAATGAATGTGACAAGGGCATAGAAAGGATGATTCTGGATCAGTGCTACACTGAGGTGCTAAATACATAAATTCTCTTGTTAACTTTTCATAAAAAATAAATAATAAATTAAGTCTGTGCAGTCAGTTCATGTATATAACTTGGGATGTATGCATTACCTGGCAATAATTACAAGTCTCTTGTTTCTAAAAAGGCTGCTTGGATGTTGTGGCTTGGAAGCGATGTAACATATTGATTTTTATAGATATTAGTCATCAAAAGCTATTTTTACTTGTCAAAACGTCTTCAAAGGTCCCCATAATTAAGGATTGTACTGTTGTGCATCTATTTTTAATGATTTGTTTTAGAAAAATGGATAAAAAAATAAAATATATGTAAAAAATTATTTTGTCTGTCTGTTTTTAGAGCCAAAACTTTTAAAGCCAAAAACAAATGACCTTGTGTCCACTCATCAAAGTTCTAAAGTACTTTAAATGCACACTAAACATCTCAATAAATTTAGTTCAAAACATTTGTGACCCTGTCTGTGAAGGCCAGGCTAAATACTCAGTCTAAATGATAAGATTAGGAGCAGCAAAGTTTGATTTCAGTCATTAATTTTACTATGATTCCAATCTTTGACATGCCCTTACTCAGTCATTATTAAAGATATCAAGGTTACATTTTCACAGAATGTTCTTTACATGTTTTTTTATTTTATGTAGAAAATAGAAAATCACAAATATGACTTTGGCTGGGTTTTCACAGAGAGGGTCACATTTCTGTAAAATTTAGGTCTGTGTGACCCCAGGATGTTCAGCGGAACAAATGTTTGAACTGCTTTTTTTTAATAATTTCATTTAAAAATTCTGACAGTCTTCGTTGTGTCATGCGGCGTACAGTGGTTTTAGGGTTAGTCAGCTATATTGTTTTTCAAATTTCTGCAGCATTCACAGAATAATTCAGGCCAAGGCAAGTTAATTACTTTTAAAATCCCTGACATGTGTTCTTGCTTTTTATTGCTGGTGCTATATTACTGTACATTTGTTTGTTTTGTAATGATGAAATACTGTAAAAGCCAAAAAGTATTTTTTTGTAACAAGTCACACACATACAAAATCTTTGAGTACTGCAATACCTTTATTTCAAACGTTTTTCTGCACAACAAGATGTCCTATTCTCTGGAAGCTGATGGACAATGTCATGACAAAAGAACTACTTGTCTGAAGAAGCTTTGAAGATTTCCAAGATACACGGTTATTCTTGTGAAGTGTAATGGCATAGTTCTGACCAAATGGAGTCTTGATCTCATCTTGAGACACTCATAAGAATTAAAACATTTAATAGGTAGTTGACTGTCGTAAGCCTATGAAAGTGTACATACATTCCTCTCCAAAAGTATTGAAACAGCAAGGCAAATTCCTTTGTTTTTGTTGTTCACTAAAGACCGAAAGACTTAAGATCAAAAGATGAATAAGACAAAAGTTCAGAATTTCAGCCTTTATTTCCTGGTATTTACATTTAGATTTTTTAAACAACTTAGGACATATCACAGTTTGTATTAGACCACAGCAGTTTTAGGTGAGCAAAAGTAAAGGAATAAATAATCTTAAAGTAAATAACACTTGATATTTGGTGGCATAACCCTTGCTTGCAATAACTGCCTCAAGCCTGCAACCCATCGACATCACCAAACTGTTGCATTCTTCATTTGTGATGCTATTCCAGGCTTTTACTGCAGCTTCTTTCAGTTCTTGTTTGTTTGTTTCTCCCTTCAGTCTCTTCTTCAGGACATAAAATGCATGCTCTATTGGGTTAAGGTCAGGTGATTGACTTGGTCAGTCTAAAACCTTCCATTTTTTTCCCCTGATGAAGTCCTTTTTGTTGGCAGTGTGCTTTGGGTCATTGTCCTGCTGCATGATAAACTTCCTACCAATTGGTTTGGATGCATTTCTCTGTAAATTGGCAGACAAAATGTTACTGTCACTTCTAAATTCATTATTAGGTGAGTGACACCCTGGGGTGGTGCACTATCAGCCCAAAGTGAAAGTGGTCTGTGGAAACAGAGCATTTCCTTTCTATGCCTCTCTGAATGTATAGGAA
>JAZGTK010002685.1:0-30574 GCA_036877625.1 Ambastaia sidthimunki | reverse complement strand
TAATAAAACACTAAATCGTGTGACAAGCAATTTCTCAAAGCACCTTTATGTCTGCAATTACTCACTGTGTGACACCTCGGCCTCATATTGCATTAACACGTGGCTTTATATTGCGATGTGGCTCAGGGGAAACGGAACCCACATAACAGCGAGCGCCTCATACGCCCTGCGACTGTGTCTCACCGTGCAGGCCTGCGTCTGGATTTGATGTGCATGAACTCAGAATCAGGTGCATGTTTTTGCCCCAGAACCCACACACACTCGCTGTAGCATGTGATTCGCATTCTAATGCGCCGACGTCCCCACCTGCCGGCCCACCACGGGCCGAGTTGCAGTGAATTATTTCAGCTCTGTGGATCTCTGCTGCTTAAAGGATGAATTCTACTAGAGTCTAAGATCTGTGATACAGCACTTGTGAACGGGTGAATTATCCAGCCGAAAGCCCGGTCGACTCCACGTCTCTCCGGCAGAACTAATGGAGCTAATCTCTGGTCCAAAGGTCGAGTCAGGGAAGATTACAGCGTAGGCTCGAACCGACAGGCTGACCTTATCAAGACAAACACCTCTGCAAAAGGATGCTCCTTTCAACACCTGCCTCTATCAGCATGCTGTTACCCTAATGCTACTGTGGCAGAGAGCACAGGGACGTGTGTGTAAATTACTATGGTAAGCACTGCATGCAGGCAGTATCGTCTAAAGACTCTTAAAGCTTTAATTTCCCTTTTCCCTTATTGATAATGAAGACACAATGGCAGTGAAATGGACTTTAAAACGTTCAAGCTCTGTTCGGGGAGTGCTTTCCGCTGGCACAAAAGGAAGACTGCTCAAATGTCGGAGAGGACACAATGGCGGGTTAAGTAATGTGTCCCTCGCAGCTAAAGCAGACAGGCTCTGACACTGCTGTGGTTCTCCTGTACCCACCTGGCCCGGGTAGATGCATAACCCTGTGTTTAATGGAAATGTCAGAAGTGTGGCCCGAGCTGCAGTCACACATGACAGGCAGTGTCATAACCAGACTTGTGTCTCTAACAGACTGTGCTTGGCAGTGGCCCTGCCTCTCCCTCAGTAAACAATCCCCAACAATGTGGGAACAGAGACCACCCTTTGTGAAAACAACGTGGGATGGGGCCTCGTTTCATCTCATGACTGAAATAGCTTCTGCCTCTGAAACCACGCTCAGGTGCCCTGTCAGTTCCAAACAACCACAAACAGATCAGAGAGAAAGAATTAATGTAACAGTGTCTGACTAGGTCAGAATCAAAGCTCTATTACAGATAATGTTTTTAAACTTCAAGTTGGACATCAGCGATTTTCAGCTGCTGGAAAAAGATTCGTGGACAGTCTAGTGAAATCTCTGTTCTCTCACCTAGCATAAAAAACAAAAAAAACATACAGTTAAGATAAAAAACAGCAATTGTAATGCATTCAACTAAAACCAAAACCCAAAATTTTACGTAACACGCAAAAACAAACCATGTGACAGGTGACAGTATTGGGGGGAAAAAGTGATTTTATATCTGGGATTTGATTGTAAAACATATCAGACTACGATGTTATTGGTTAACATTATAATATTTACTGATTTCAGAGGTAGAAAAACACTAGATTATGAAAACAAACACTGTCTATACAGTAGCCCCAAAAAGTATTCAGACTCTTTTGGACATGCGTCACATTTAAAATAGAAAACAAAAAGATGAATTGAATTGTAACTGAATTACATACAAATTATTAAAACAAGCTGTATTTGCAATGAAGTTGGTCCTTCACTCAAAACTAGGTGCTTTTAAGTGGATTTAATAAAGCAGTTTCCCTCTATAATACAAATGGCTACAATACAAATGGCAATAATACAAATGGCTTTATACATTCCCAAGTGTGGCTTAAGCATCCAAATACTTTTTTGGGGGGGTGAGTTTATGTGTGTGTGATGTGTGTGTGGAGTGATAGCAGGTGATTCACTGAGAAAGAGAGGGAGAGAGAGAGAGAGAGAGAGAGAAAGAAAGAGAGAGAGAGAGAGAGAGAGAGATTATAGTTCAGAACAGTCTCCAATTGCCATCAGGGACTTTGTAAGTCAGCAATTAGACACACACATTTCAGTGATTAGTTTAAACTCAACAGGCCAGTAATCATGTCACTGTGAATTCTGTCACACTCACAATCTCTTCTATAGCTCTCAGGTGAAAGAAAGGGTGTTAATCAGAAGACCATGCATGCAAGACTTTCTTTTCTTAGACCGAGTTGGAAATAACTTTAAAAAAAAACATAACTGCTTTTTTCCAGCTGGTTTCATTTCTCAATGTCAAACATTCCCTTTGTAAAGCTCACGGGATGTTGAGGAGTTTTCAGTGGCTGCTGGATGATTTTTGTAGAAGGATCATTTGTTGGAATGTTCTACATGAACATATGTCATGATCATGTCATTGTAATTTGTTTGCAGTCTTGGTTAATGCCGGTTCTGTTTTGTCACGTAGACGTAACCGAGCCAAGCTTTTGGATTTGACTGGAGCCGTTCCAAACTTTACAAACAGGGAAATAAAACGTCTGGACCAGAGTAATGAACCAACCGGCAGGAGGAGGAGAATCAGATGTTACAGATTAAAGGCCAGATGACTGTTTCTTATTAAGTAATTGTGTAGTTGATGATGTAACCGGGTGTTTAATGCAATTTTAGTTTGATTCGATATCAGACCCACTGCCTTGCCTGTTATAGCACAGACTGTATGTAAAGACTCTTTCAAACTAAACTATTAAACTGTTGTTATATTAATCATGCTTTCTGTATCCGTTCACACACTAGTTTCCATATTTAATAATATTATTTGCTTTCCATGTTTAATCTACCACCCCCTTGTCTACAGCTAGACTCTACTGCATTAGGGCAACCATTGCTTTAATTCATTTTGACACTGGATTCTGTTCACATTTGATCTCTTCTAAATTGCAGTGAATTCAGAGCAAATGCTACAAATGTTAAAGTGCCCAATGTCCAATGCTTGTGGGAGTGTATAAAGCAACACAAAAACACACAGATTTGTGTCAATATAAGCCTTTTTTTCCCAGGGCTTCTACAGTGTAAGTTACATGAAGCAAGGCAACAACAGAACTGTGGCCACTTAACCTTGGACTGAACTGGCAATACTGACAATATGAACATAAATGAGTTATAATATCTGATAAGCTCTCAAGAGTGTTAAAAAATCATGTCAAATCAAACACTTTAGGTGAAACCTGGTATTATGGGTAGTCTTTCAATAAATAGAGGATAAAGGCACTAAATTCATTGTCTTGCTTTTCCATGGCCTTTTTTTCACATGACAACATGACCAGAACTCTCTCGAGGTGCCAGACGTGAAATATCAGGAGTGTTTGCACAGGATTATAGAGTTTTGATGGTGGATTATTAATAGTCAAGCTAATGTCATGGCTTGGAGATGTTTAAAGAGTGAGTCCTCCAGCGGTCAGGGGTAAATCCAGTTTTGGCGTGTTGGACCTTGGGCTACAAGCTTAAAGGTTCTCAAAATATTCTTTAATTAACCTGAAGATATAGTCAACAAAGGCTAGCAAATACAGGAAGCGCCAAAAATACAGAAAGTGAGAACAGACAGCTGAGAGAAATGGAGAGAGACATACAGAATGTTCTTTTCTTGTAGGCCAACTGTCATAACAGAATAAAAATACCTTTTGATATCATTAGTTAAATTAGCTTAATTACTTCTGAAAGCAATCGGTGATGCGAGTTCACACAAGGTGACTGATTGAAGTCACTAATGCTTTGAATTCTGCGAGTCTTGTGATTTGAATGATGTCTGCAAAAGTCACATCTAAACAAACTTTGAAATAAGGCCCAGCTTCAAGAAGTTAAATAAAACAAAAAAGTGTTACATGAAAGTAACCGAAACAAAACTTCAAGGCCAAAAACCCATTTTCTAAATAACTCTCAGAGAGTCACAAGCGAATGGAGCGATTTTTCAAACCTTGTGTGTCAGCTGACAGTTCTGGGAGAAGCTAAATGATTTCTTTCCAGAAGTATTATTGAGGTAATCTTAGAGGTTGGGAAATAGAGATCATCTGTCAGTCAGGAGGGTTCCATTTTTAGGTCTGAACCGACACACGTCATTCATTTTCCTGCGTGTTGTGTCATATGTTAAGATTTTGGACTTGTAAGGTAATGGATTAATCTGGGGTGACCAAATCTGATCCCTGGAGTTCAGTCACATACGACCAGAGGCAGAAAATGACAGTCTTTCATTAGATTCTCTGCTAGTGGTGAGACTGTATGAAATGAACATTTCTTTAGGTGCAATATCACCTGGGAATCTGCCTCTTACACTTGTGACAGGTGAGATGCAAGACTGATATACAAAATATCAAAATAACTGATCACCAGCACTTTGTTTTGACTAAAAAATATGCTAGTGTGCTGGTGATGTACTAGGCTTCTCAACTAGCTTAACCAGCAAGACAACTAACTCTACTAGAAAACAAAGACTGGTCAACACTCCCAAAGGTCAATACAGTGTGAATGTTCGCAAGTTGAACTACTCAAGCTTTGTTGCATCACCGATGGCCACTATAGCACTACACCCAAAATAGCCAACTGTCACATGCGGTTGCTTTGCACTGTCAAAAGCTGCCAGCAGTGTGACTGCCTCATTAAAGATGCCGACCCAGCTAACAGGGAACGTTGGCTAGCTTTATTTCATAGTTATCAAAAACGTTCTAGTGGATACACAGAGTTGCTCAGTTTAACTTTATGCAAATGAGCAGCAGCCCAAAACTCCTTCCTCTTTGGCTGTTGACTTAATGAGGAAAAGACTACTCAGTGGGCAACAACTCAGTGACCAAATCCGGCATCTGATAAATACTACAGATACACAGAAACACAATCTTATTAATCCTTCACCCGCAAGACAAGAAAAAAGCCCCACTTTTAGCACCAAATATAAAGAAAACCTCAATTGGACCTAAATGTGCCCTTTGACCTCTCCTGTCCTCATCAGGTGTGATATTCCTGTTATATTTATAAAAGCATCAGACTCAGTTTGATTAAGGAAACTGTCAGGGTGACGCAGCCATCATTTGAAAGCTGTAATTATTTTCTCCTGGCGAGCTAAAGGCGGCTGTTCTTTTATTAGGTTTCTATTTAATTACCCTCAAATCTAAATTCCACAAGGTTTCCCCATTCATTAACGCAATCAGGATTACAGATCAGGAAGAAGTGTCATCTATAGACAGAACGCATGAAATATTTTCATCTAGCCATTCGTTTGCTCTCTCCTACGCAGCGTCTCAATAAAGCACAATGATTAAACCTTGTGGTGCGGTTTAAACTATCGCTTCCATGACATGAATAAAAACTTCTAGTCTAGACTGTCAATCAGAAACAATGTACATATAAAGTGGGTTTAAAAATCTGCACCAATCATGAAAATGTATGATTGAAAATCTGATTAAAACCTGTAAATAAAGAGTTTTGTCATTATAAAAAATGTTAAACAAAAGTTATTACAAAATATTTATGATATTTAAATATGTTTTGCATTATTTTTAGTTCAATAATTACATAAATTGGTGATGGTAACCGTGTTTACTCCTTTATGCGAAAGGTCAGATTTCCTTGCCTCCACTGAAGCACATAAGATGCTCTTTGGAACGTTCTTAACACGGATCATCAGGTTTTGCTGGAGGAATTCAAGCCAGCGTGACGAAGCATATAGGGAGGGGAAAAAACTATAAACATTTACATTAATTAAGCAAATTAGCTATTTAAATTATTCTAATTCCCATTTGTAATGGAAAAGTGTATTTATTCATTTAAAGAAAAAAAATGCACGAGCATTTTCACTAGTTCCAGACTTTTAAACCCAACTGTTTTAATGCACAAACCTGCCCACACATATGCAAACAACATCTGAACTACGCATGTTAACACGCACATAGGTCCTGAACTCAGTCTTCATACGTGTAAGTTACGAACCCATGTCAGACTGGTGCCGACAGACACGAAGAGTCACGTTAATTTGAAATTACTGATTCGTGAAGAGCATGATGCTCTGGCGTGTGATACCAGAGAACGTCGCCCGGGGTCCGCGGCTCACTGGAGGCAGGAAGTAACTGGTTGCTGTGCGAGTGTGTCAGAGGTCTGACGGATTCGTTTGGACAGGAGAGCATGAGAACTGCCACACAGAATTAGACTCAGGGCAGGAGAGTGCTGCACACAGGAAGCCCCACACAGAGAGGCAATCACAGATATAATACTGCATTGCTCTCTCTTCCTCTGTCTCTCTTTCTTTCTCTCTCTCCTGGGGGTCAGTCAGACGCTGCGGGGAGAGTCTGTCAGTACGACTCGGTCTTTGAAGCCTCTGTCGAGAGAGAGAACATACAGTTTGAGAGACGGACACGGAGACCGAGCGCTGGCGACAGGAAGCAGTTAATCAGAGCGCCGAAGCCAACAGCAAGGAAATTAGGAAGGTTTGTATTTGTAATAAGGCCATCCATGCTTTGTTTTAAAGAAATCATTTTGTTGATTCTACACTAGAATGAAGAGAAATAACAATGTCAAAATCTGACATGTTGGATCAGTGAATTTCAACTGGGCTTACGGGCATAGGGAAGGCTCAGTGTCCCCTGTCACAACCTGTCACCAAAATTATCTTGAGCCTGCAGCAAAAACCTCAGGTAAAAAAACTGAAGTGTTCTCCTCATCTAGAATATGTTTGAATATCAGCTGAAGTTAAAACAAGTGACTGCCCAGGTATCAGGAATGTTCTCAGAACATTGAGAGAACTTTTAGGAAACATTAGCCAAAGTTATCAAAAAAACACTCTTGCAGTAACATTAGTAACATTATATCATATCTCAAAGATATTATTCCTAAGTACTGGAACATTAACATTAAAAATTTAAGAATTCAAAAAAAGTTCTTATAAGAAAACAGTAACATTAATACAACATCTAAAAAACTGGACATTGTGAATGTTCCTGAAACATTCAAAATAAATTATTACTTAATAGAAACATTAGGGAAACATTCTTATAACCTAAAATAGTTAGCTGGGTGAGAGTAAATAAAACTAAGCAAGTCAAAGCACAGATATTACTTTAGATCAGGTAGAATGAACTGATGGGAAGGTTCTAAGGTTCTCTAGAGCATCCTGCCATGACCTGATTTTATTAAGGAATACTGGAATTAAGAAGCATCAAGTTATTGGATATCACAGCATTTGATCAGATCTGCTTGGAAACAACACAAATACATCCCGATAGATGCCTCAAGAGAGCTTTTAAACTCAATTTATGTGCGGGTAAGCATGTCTGCTTGTTATGTACAATATTAAAAAAGAGGAAAATCAAGAGATGGGCCGAGTCTTCATGTAAATGTTGCCACAGGCGAAGAAGGCAGAGAGCTTTCAGAACCAACTGCTTCCGGACCTTTCACATGAAACTGAACTCCATGGAGCAAAGCACTGAACTACAGCAATACCAGAGTCACCCCGTTGCATGCTGGGTAAACAACGCTTACAAACATCTCCAGCTTTGACTCTTAACATTTTTTAACATAGCCAATGATTACAGAACAATTTGCATGATGTATCATTAAGTGGGCTGTGTTGCCGTGACGATCAAAACAAGACAGTGATCTTGTACTGGAAATATTATACTAGTTCTACAATACAACATTCTGAAAAGTACATTTGTCGATTTGTACATTTCTGAATATTTTGCTATTGTAACTGCAACGCTTTGAAGTGAAGGTCAAAGCAGTACATGGTTAAAGGTCCTTCACAGTATCTAAGAAAAGAAATGCAAATGAGCCCTACTGAGGACCTCAACAGCATGAACTCTGTCTCATATGACATCGTGTACTGTTTCTGTTGACAAGTGTTGAATTGTTTGCTGTGGGACAGATATGAACTACAGAGAGTCAAGCTGTCCCTCTGTGGACGAACTGACACTGGTCTGAGCAGCTCACACAATGGAATGGAACTGTTGAGCTTTTTTGTAGTCCTGTTTTCTGATTAGTTTTGACTGGAGCAGCAGAACCCACACAGATGAAATGGAAACGCTATCGTCCGAGTCTTTGCTGTCGGGCGGCTGTCTGTGGGAGAGGGTGATGGGTGCAGAGTAGGTGGAACAGGTACGGAAACCCAGGGATAAAGTAACAAAGGTTTCCTTACCAGATGAACAACTCAAAGCAGGTCAGTGGGCTACAAAAACAACATGTTATTTCATCAATCCTAAAGCTACACTTCACAACTTTCACCTCTCTACTGCCATCTCTGTTTGTAACATAAAATTGCAGGTTACTTAAGTCAAATGAAGCCAAACTAACATTTCTGAACTTAAACTGAACAGCTCATATTATAAATCATTATTATAAGTTTACCGTTGTGAAGCTACAGAAAAGCACAGTGTCAGCATGCTAACTAATGCAGCTCCTTAAAAAAGTTAATTATAAAGAAAATCTAACCAGTCAATCACAATAATCAACAACTGTGACCCTTCACTAAACCCAGTCCAGCATCAGTCTCCAGCTTTTGTTTGTCACAGCTTACTTCATTTTGTACGGCACATACACACTAATATGCCAAAACATCACTTTTCTCTGAATTCACAGATCAAACGCTCCGCAGAACCGTAGAGGGAAAATCTGGTGTAAACGTAAAAATTCTGCTCATGGTGTAAACATAGTGAAGACAGTGAAGTCACTGGAATTATGCAGCCCAGCCGATCTGCTGACTAAACACAGACTTCCCCGGCTGTATTAACATGGAAATGTGAGACAAACAGCCGGAGCGTGGCACAATTAATTGGATCTGATGCTGGAGGAATGGAGGCCCTTCTCCCCGGGGCTTCAGCAGTGCTGAGATGCACTTTTGGCCCTGGCAGAGGCTTTCTGAAGCCGCTACGTCAATTTACATCACCCATCAGGTGTCACGGTGGGTTGAGGCCCGTGCCTGATGGACCCCCACTGTTCTTTAGATCTTCAACTCTCACTGTTGTGCAGCGCCTGTGGCCTCCGCTCTGCAGACTGAGTGGAAATGAGGATCAACCTCTGCACTCCCAAACACTGTAAAAGCTCGACAGAAACAGAGAAACCGCAGCAGACATCAATGTAAATATTTCAGCATGGCAACCATCATGTGGAGGTGTTTCAACAACGCGTAAAATATTTATTATATTTAATATAATACTATAGTAATGTGCGTTACAAAGTGCATAACAATTATAAAATAGAGGTAAAATGGAGGTTTGTTTTCAGGGGAAGTTTTTAAATGGAGGAATTTCTGTTTGGGGAAAAAAACACATGGAAATGTAATTGAAACTATCAAGTGCTTGCAGAGCTACAGGGCTTTGAAGTCCCACAAATACCTCAATTCCTTTTTAATGGCATAATCCCACCGCAGAGCGTTTTGAACGCAAGCAACAAAGCTTCAAAACGCTGTGAAAAGTAGGCTATGAATCACTAAGAGGAAGAGAGAAAGACCTATTCATGCCTGTATACAAAATCTATCTGCAGAACACAATTATGGTGAATTTCACTTTTGAGTCTCGGTAAAAGATTTCCAACTGTGACTATGTTGAAGAGTTTACAATCTGCCAACAATGACCTGAATCCAAATAAACCACATCAAGACAGAACAAAATAGTCAAAATGACTTTATAAAAACATTGACAGACGTTTCTGTTTATGTACAATGATGGACTGACTGTTTTTTAAATCTGACCTGACAGCTCAAATTATAAGTTATACTCATTATTATAAGGTTACTGCTGTGATGAGAATGTTTTGAACACTGAGCTCTCATGTACTTTCTCTAAAAATTGTTTTTTTTGTTTATTTTTAACAAAAAAGATTACAGATTGCAGCTTTGAGAGGTAAACAAGCCACCTTTGTAATAATTTTAAGTTGTGCACTGTAAAGCAACTTAAATGGACGCCTTCATCTTGTAGTACACCAGCATCTAAATCTTTTATGTGACTGTGTATATGTAGTGTAGATTTGAAAGTACAAGCAATACACACTCATTTAGATAAAAGCTCTTTAGTTCTGGCAAGGAAACTTGGGCGTGTGCTCTCTGCGTTTTGGAAGCAAACGGGTTCCGTTCGGTTCTCCTGATTGCTGAATGTGATCCGCAATCAGCCAAATAATCAGCAGACAGGTTCTAAACACAGAACGTGTTTGCTCTCAGTTTTTTCTTTGTGTGAGCTATCCTATCAAGAGGCACAAAAAGCATGTCACCATGGCGACCACCTAGCTTTAACTCCAGCCTGAGGCAAAATCTCTCAACACACCACAAATTCTTAGACATCCTCGACCAATGAGATGTGTGGAGCGAGTAGATGGCAATCAATTAAACTCAAACTTTTTAAATGAGCTCTGATTCTTTTAGAATGTTTGTAATAAAACATTTATGAGATCAAATGCAATTGTCAGTGCACACTGGCTAGCACATAATTGGATTGTGGTGGATAAAAAGCATAATTAGCAACTTCAGACTGTAAGAACGATTCTATGTTTCCATTAAGTACAAAATGAAGGTTAAAAATGCTATTTTAGACACTTTCTTTTTAATCCGTTGTTAAAGATGTTACAGTAAGAACTACAGAATAACTTTTTTTATATACATGATTCACAACGCATAAAAGTTCTACAAACATTACTGCACGAATGTTTCTTGAAAACTTTGGCAGAACTGGATCGTTAGCCGATGTTCTGAGAACGTTCCCTGTTAACCCTTCCCATTAGATTAAGTCTTCCTGACGTCTGCTTGACAAATATAACGATCAATACAGAAACGAAAATATTATGGTGTAGATGCAAAGCAGTGATTATTCTTTCATTTGCTCATAAATTAACAAGTTCACGCCATTAATACACTTTAAACTACTGAAATGAAATGAAATGAAGTGAAATGAAGAATGGAATATCATTTATCTGAAAGAACTGAAATGATCTAACGAAAAATGTTTTAGCTGAACATGCTACTGCCGACACAAACAATCAATGTGTTTCAGCAGTTTGAGGTGCAGAGCTGATAATGCAGTATCATGACACACCAGACAGATCAATACTCGTGTGGAAGCACATTACTTTAATGAAACAATCCTTTTATTAAACCCTGGTGTGAAAAGACGATCATTTACATTTATTGATTAGACAGAGATACCCTACCGTACGCTGAAATCAAGTCGTCATACAAACGATTAAAAAACACCTCCAGATATTCTGGAGATAGAAGTGTCCCAACTGGGAGAGAAGAATTATCTCTGTCTGGGAGATTAAACTGGTTTTATTTTTGTGATTCACAGCAGCATGTCTGTTATCCCTCTGCAGTTTATGTATTTAATGATTTTGGCAACTCAAATGTATACAGAACAAATGGTATTCTAAAATAATGTATTTGTAAATGGAGATGAGAAGGATTTAAATGTTCTCCATGGCCCAGATTCAAACAGGCAGAAGATGTTGCATCATGTATTTTATGAGGAAACAATTAGATGAGACTTCAGCATGGCTGCAGATGAGATGTTCAGTATCACCACAGAAGCTCTGTGACAGTTTGTTCATGAGTCTTTTATTAAACTGAATGAAGGGAACTTCTGCAAATAGTCTCCAAGTTCTTCAAATATCTGAGTTTAAACAAACATCTCCTTTTGAAGTTCTAGCAGCATTCCAGAGTTTTCTTTGAAAGCATTTGAAACTCTGCAAGGAAAAAGGGGCTGTACTTGTAGATTATATCATATCACAGAAATAATTTAAGGTAGAATCAAAAGGTGCTAGGGAGTTAACTCTCTTACTCTTGTTTTTACACTTTAGAGTAAATCAGACAGATTTAGGCTACACTTTGCACACATTTTCTCAAGATCTTATGAAACTTTGCAGACAAAACTTTGTATTCAAAACATATAGCAGCTGTCATCATTTGCTTGTGAAAGCTCAGTTCACACAAAGATCATTTACCTGAAATCCACCAACACACACACACTAGTGAGACTAGACTCCACAACTCTTTCTTTCTACACAAGCTCACTTTCTGTCTCCTTGGAAGCCATTAATACAAGTTAAGGAAGACTAGTGAGCACAATATTTACAATGAACAAAAGAATTCAGTCTCCATAGTAACATGGAATCCAGCTGGCTTAAGTAATTTTGCTGTCAGGGGTTTGATGCTGCAACACTAAAAGACATCGACCATTTCGACCAATAATAAGCCAGGAACCTGTTCAGACATCTAATGGGCTGCATTTCTTTTTTAAGGACTCTTAGCCGTGGGTTGATGTTATAATAACCTGAGTCTCTGACTTTATTATCAGACTTTATTTCCCAAAAATCCTGTCTGAGCAAGAGCTGAGCTTTCATCTTTGTCATTTATGGGAGGTACTTAGTCGATTCAAAGACCATCAGAGCAATTTTATGCCCGGTTGTTCGAATTTCGACTGGACCAAGGTCCCAACACTGCTGATGTAAAACATCTTTAAGTGAATGAAAGTATTATTTTTTTTTACAGCAAACCATAAAAACGCACAAAATTGCTGTTTGCATGATAAAATGATTCATAATTTCTACTTTATTGTTAAGTATGGGATGTTTTTGAACATAGCTTTGGAATGAGCCATCTTCTCAGGAGCACATACACCAGACTGTAAAATAAATCTCCTGTCTAAAAACATTCAAGGTTGATGACACCTCATGACTTGTGTTGTTCACACCAAATCCTATTCTGTCATCTGTTAACTATGATCAGCTACTCATTTTGGGGTGAACGGTACCTTTAAGACAAAGCTTTTAAAAGAGACATCCTAACTGACACAGAAAGGTCTTCCTCTGTCTGAAAGCCTGAAGTGCTCCTCTGTTTTCTGACTCACAATTTGGCAAATCTCAGGTGTGTTGCAGATGAGTGGAGTGGAGCTTTGAGTAGACAACAGTCGACCTCAGCATCAATAACAAACATGTGTCCCTGCGGCCTGCCGTCAGCAACGACTGCCCCCGCCCCCCTCCTGCTTCCCACGAACATCTGATGGCTTCATCAGAGCCGCCACACACCTGTCAGGGCCGCTGAGTTTGCAACACTCGCCCCCGTTTCCCATTATCATAGAGCACCGGCAGTCAGCCTCTGAACTGCAGAGCACACACACACACTAATCACCTAACACACACAAACACACTCTAATTACCTCACACACACACACAGCCTCAGCTCTGAGAAATTACTTATTGACTCCAACCTGAAGGTTATATGACATGCTGTTGTTATGGGCAGGAGAGTTTGATACAAGGAGGTGCTCTCACACCCATGACAAGAAACTCAATACAGCTTTAATTTTATTATCTCCGATTTGCATAATGATTGCTCTGCAGTATAATATTGCTCTGGCTAGGCTTGTTTTTTAAATACACAATTATGTGTTTATGTTGTTTTTAGATTGTTGTGGAATTATGCAAATAGTTTTATCTTGAAAGTGAGCGTAAAAGTTTTGCTTTACCCAGAACGTTGTTGGAAAAAATGAGATCTACAGTAAGCATTTTCATAAGCACCTATTGGATTTGTCTCATGAATATGAAATTAGCAACATGCTTCAGATGTCATGGCATTAACAAACCTTACTACATTTCAACTAACCAACCATGTAATAATGGCCATTAACTCAGCTGAGTGTGAAACGCAATCTCGGTGAAACTCAGAGATATTAAAAAGTGCCATAAACATGACCTTCGTTCCGGCGGCTGGAATGAGTTTTCAGAGCGGGTGTTTGATGAACAGGTAATGGGCCCCTTCATTGATGCTCCAAAGTAAAATGAGCAGAAGAATTGTGGAAGCCTCCACTTCTTTATCTTAGAGCTCAGCCTGTGATTATTCAGTTATTTAACTCTGTGCAATTGTCACCTGCCACAAACGTTATAAATTCGTATTTAACATTCCCTGTGGCGTGACCATGGACAACATGAACCTCCATAACAAACCTCCACTAACAAACAAAGATGAATTCAAGGACCATTCGGTACACAAAACCCAGTAATGGATGTATCTGAACTTTAAAAACCTTTAAAAGTCTTTGTTCTTGTATCAATGAGGTCCTCAAGCAGATGATGTCTACTGACATCAGCGGATGGTGGTGTATACCATCGGTTAAAGTTCTAGGCTGAAAACATGATCTTTCAATAGACGACCCTTGAACTCTTTCTATTGAAACCTTTAGCTGTGGTGCTTAAGATAAGACGTATGAAGCGTTTTTTAAAGGGGTATTTAGGGTTCAATAAATTTAGGCTCTATTGATAACATCTTTGAAACTAAATCCATTTGATTCATCATTCCATTTGTAAAAACAAAGAAATCACTGGTACAGTAATACAATTACAAGAAAGGTCTATAGATCAAGGCATTTTGGAGCGTTTTTTGTTTAAATCTTATATTAGTTTTCCCCCTACAATTTTCAAGTGCTTTTTTTATTTTACAAGACATGTTGTCAACAGAGATTAACTTTAAATAAGAGTAAAAAACAGCAGCACTAAGTAACAGCAGAAAAGTAACTTCAGAATCTAAAGTCTTTAGCATTATAGTCCACATTGGACTCGGCTGGTTGTTCCATAAGAAAACCAGCATGATTCCAGAAACAACATGAATATTTCTCAGTTTCGCTCCTTCATTTCCAGCGTCACCACTTTCCTTAAACAACATCCAATTACGCCTCCACACAACACTTCATCCACGAAAATCCATCTGGCAAACCAACACGGCTTCAGATCCGATAAAGAACGTTGGATGGACTTCTTCAGTTAGTCTTGTTATCTACCATCTCAAAACTGAAAGACACATTGAGCAGCTAAACTTTCCAGGTATGCTAACTTAACTAACGGGGTGGCAACTAGTAAAATTTCGTCTAGCGGTATTTATATAGGCTCTCGATACATAATTACATGAGGCGTGTAAACGTCGACATGGATACGAGTCTTTTCTCGCTACGTTTTGGACAGTGTTCAAAATGACTTATCGGCCTGAACAACCGTGGAAATCCTCTGATATAAGCAGAATTTTAAGGTCAGCTTGAACAGTGCAGGGGATTAGGCTGGATCCAACACATCCATTTTGGGTCAACGGTGCCAAAATCCTAATTAGCATCCTGTTGCTGCCAGCAGGACATTTGGACCGGACTGAATCCAGCTCTATTATTGAGAATGTACAAAAAAAACAAAAAATTCCAACCTGCCAATGTTTGTGTTGTGCTTTTTGTTTGGGTGCACCTGCTTCAGTATTGTGCGCGGCTTGGAAAGCATCAGTTTGTATTTTAAAATACACACAAATGCTGGCTCTGAGCGACTGCTTGTGTGGTGGAGGTAGACAGAAGTGACTGGCCTGAAGCGGTTGCTATCAGCCTGCAGCAGGAGTCAAATGCGGACCCCCCGTCTGCCAAGCAGTCAAGAGCTCTCACCTCCCAGACAGCTGAATCCTGGCAGTCATAGCAAAGCTAGCATTACAACAGCAGCTGGGTCCATGAATGGTTGCAATTACAGCCATTAGGATGTTTAATTAACAGATTGCTGTCAGCCCAAGCTAAAGATTTGCCCTCTCCACCCCCGGTCCTTCCCAAAGATCACGGACTCCAGCCACAGAGCAGCAAGCGACTTATCCGTGAATCTCATGTTAGCAAAAAATGTTCTTGCAGTATAGTACAATGTTTTTAGTGTACGATATCATTTCAAAAACATTATTCCTAAGTTGTTAGCAGAACGTTTTAAAAACATTACAAAAATTAAAAAGTTCTCACAAAAAATAAAACTGGACGTTTTAAACGTTCACAGAACTTTTAAAATAATGTTTATTTTAATGTAATAAAAACATTAGGGAAACGTTCTTACAACATTAAATCCTTAAAACAAAGATTCTAAAACATGAGATTCAGGATATTTTACTTGGTGGAAAGCTGAACATGTGTTTGGCATTCAAATATTATGTAAAGCAATTCTCACAAGATAACAGTGGGATCTGACACACATAACACCTTTTCTTATGGCTGGATTACACTGCATGACTTTTAAAACCTGAACATATTTTCCCAGTTAAGTGGGGATGAAGTCATATTGTGTACCCAGCCTGCAGACAAACCCTTCCACGAACAATCAAACATATTTACTAATATCTTAACAGCAACATGCACATGAAAAGCAGGTTCTCATAAAAAACACTAGTTTGCTGTTTCTGATGTACAGTTAAAGTTTTAGTTCCACTGCCAAAGATGCCATAAAATAATGCCACACTGGGACTATTTCAGCCTAATTCAGCACTAAACAGTATTCAAATGCCTAATTGAAATAATAAAACCCTGCAAAATAATGAAAATGGTCTAACTGTGTAATAAGGGAACATTTCAGCATTTCTGTATAAATGAATACATTTCTTCAAGCCTGTATACACAGACAAGCTTCAGGATGTGTTAAGTGATGAACTAGAACGAAAAAAAGTTCTGATTATCCTACAATTTCCCCGTTACAGCTTCATTTATCCAACACGCAGCCCCTGTGGACCGAAGCACTTGAAACGAAGACAATTATCATCTTCTCATTTCCATCCACACACGCAGAACAGAAAACAGAGCTCTCGATGGGCAGTGCTCTCGTTCTATTCTGTTAAAAGATCCAGACTGGAGCATCAGAACAGAAGAGCTGTAAGAAAGAGACGGAGATCACATCTACCAGCATGTGGCTCCTCTCAACAGTTTATTTGCTGTGCTATTTAATTGAATTTAGATTTTTTAATTAGCATACGTGCAAAATGTGGCGGATCCATTTCAGTGTTCTTTCTGTGACTGCCCCCTCCCTGCCGGTTTTAACACGGTTACCCACAATGCTTTATTGTCAGACCTGCCACAAATCCTGTTTACCTCCAACCTCCTCTGATGGTGACCCGTGTCTCTGTGAGTCTGCAGGAGGAGATATGGCACATACCCGGCGTGTCTTCACCAGTTAATTACATCACAAGCTATGAGTGTCTGTATTTGTATTCGGTCCACACTGCTCTCCAGACAGCTCTCAGTAGGAGCAAAGAAGCCCAGCTGACTGATTCTTAGTTGTGCGGATGAGACGAGAGATAATCTTGTCATAAAACATTTGTGTTTTATGCAAAAGAAAAAAACTGCGTAGACTCTGGACTCTGTAAACGTTCACACAGCATGATGGGCTTGTAGATTAACAGGAAGAGTAAACTAGCAACGCCAAGGTCATGGGTTCGAGTCCCATGACAACACAAATACTGAAATAAATGTCACTGGGATGAAACCCAGCTAACAATGTCAGGTTGTAAGAACGTTTCCCAAACTTTCCATTAAGTAACAGAAATGTTAAAAATGTTATTTTCAATGTTTTAGGAATGTTCATAATATCCAGTTTTTAGATTAACATTAATGCTTGGTTATAGGAACATTATTCAAACATTTTTCTTAATTCTGTAACGATAGTTGCACTAATTCCTTAAGAATGACATTTTGAATATGTATGACATAACAAAAAAATGTTCTACTGATGTTACTGCAAGAACGATTTGGATAACTCACTCATTGAAAGAATGTTAACCAATGTCCTAAGATCGTAAATGTTGTCACTATAGATGATGTTAGCATGTTTCCATGTGTAAACACCGTTTTATTCTTACATGAGAAATTCTTTTTCTTACATGCTATGCAAAGTGTTTGACAATCACATCTGTCTGTCAGCTGTCTGATTCTTTGCTACGTTACAAAAACAGTCAGTCTTGCAAACACCAGTCACCATATAGCGGAAAGTGATGGCAAAAAACTACCAGAGCAGGTTTTTTTTCCCACAATTCTCAGTGTTTATTAATGCCCGTGTAGCTTTTGCCACATGAGTGACAGTGATTGCTCCCACTCATTTCTGTTTTAATGAGGAGACGGAGAAACAGGGAGACCGGAGCACAACTGTCACTCAAGAAGCCGTCAGTGTGGCATGATCGCACCCCTGCTGGCTGGCATGGGTGGGGGGGGTTTAGTTCTCTGTGTGCTGTCCTGAGTGGAAGGTTGACTTCGGCTGGGTCACGCTCCCCATATCACCATAACTCATTACTAAATCCCTCCCTCCATGTCAGACTCATCACTGCTGGCTGTTCTATTCATGAGAGAGGTGATGCCCTAAAAAACACTCTCTCACATCAGACTGGACGTCACAATCAGATCTTGTGAACCCTGCCACTGCTCAAAGGACTTTCTAATGAAGGGCTCTTGAATAAATTGTGTTATAATTGAGACAGCCTCTGTTACAGAGAAAGATTTCTCATTAAACATGTTAAATATTTAATTAACCTGCATTAAAATGAGTAAGCATCTTGTTTTGCACTGGACCAAAACAAAGAGCTTCAAAACCGAAAAAATGATGCCCTGTCATGATGTCATGAATCTCTCTCACCTCGTTCCTCAGAAGTATCTCTGGACAGAACTGCTGTGCAGATTAAAACACTCCTACTTATGAAGTTTTGATCAGACGGTGGAGTTTGGAAGCTGAAGACTTAAAGCTTCAAAGCTTGTAGAATGTGGATTCTTCCAAAGCAACAACTTGTGGATTAGATCCCATAAGAAAGAACAATCACGAACAGAAAGATCTGTTATACATCTCTTAAACAGAAATAAGATTAAATCAAGAACAAACTGTGAGGTCTCCTGCTGATAGTTCTCTTAAGAAAATGACAGTAATAATCTCACACGTCTTCTTCAGTTGCCCAAACAGAAGATACCAAGATACTAAAATATGCAATCAAATGTCAGAGATGTTATCCATTTTGTAGTGCTATACTCACACTGGCTGTATTCACACAAAGCAGAATATAGTTGTCAGTTCTGTTTTAGAGAAAAGACTTTAGTAAACACAGTTACATTCACATTCAGTTTTGTTATGAATGAGTGACAACAGAATTCTGCAACCCAACTGTTGCTGTATTTCAGCAGATCTACTCCAATCAGTGATGTAATAAAACATAACACCTAAATTCAACATAGCTGAGAACTCTCGAGCTATAATTACGCCATTCTTAACCAAAACAAAATGTTTTCCAGACTGATCAGATGTGCAAATCTAGAAATCAAGCAGTACAACTTTAAAATTCAAAGTTATGCGTTTGATGTTTCACAAAGAAATGATAAAAAACAACAAAATATTTTCCACTGCTCAAACATTACAAACCAAATAATAAACCTCTCCAGCACTACGGAACAAACATACCTGAGAAATTGTTTAAACACATTGCGCATTGTGCAGCGAAGGCACTGTTCATTAGAAAACGCTTGTAAAACGTTCTCATCCTACCCATGTGCTCTCAAGCAGAAAATGAATCTATGTAGCAACTGCAGAAAATCACAAACATATTGGGGTAGTCCATCCTCCCCCTCTTTCCCATTAGCAAACAAAGTCACACACACTCTTAGACAAACACACACACCTGGACGGGCTGCAGGCTAGCGCACAGCTCTCAATGTTGCATCTGTGCATAATTAAGGGCCAGACGTAATTAACTAGCGCCACTTTATCCGTGCGCACACAGAAACTGTCAATAACGGCTAATTCCGTACGTCGTTTCTGTCTTAGGAGCGTACGGTTTTAATAACAGAGAGTGGCTGTGAGAGTGGACAAACTCGGATTGTTTGAAAAGGGAAAAAGCGATAAAAAAACAGCGAGCGAGAGACTCAGTGGGGTGGGCGGCATCGGTTCCATTCCAGCTCTTTGTTTGTACGTTCATCTGCATTCTGGAGACAAACTCCTATTAAGTCCATCAGATGCAAATGAGCAGGGAGACAGACACACTGCCACGGCACTGCAATACAATCAGTGCAGCCTTTGGCTCCTGCTCGGTGCATTTAACCTGCTTCAGTGCATTTTCATTAGCAGACGGGCTCAGCTCTACCGCCCCCCCGCTAGAAACAGCACCCTGCAGAATTAGAAAACCCCAAAATGAGCTGGAACATTACGCTCTGCTGTTACTTTTGTTTGTCTTTGAACAGACGAAAGGCTCTTTTAAAAGAAGGTGGAACCTGGTCGCATTATAATAGACTGAGCATCCGGAGCTGTATGGCAAAAAGAGAATGTTTTGTGATTCGTTTTTTTTAATAAGTGTGATCAGTCTCACGCAGGTAAGCTGGTCAAGTGAGAAAGTATAATGGCATATTCAAAGTTACTTCCTGCTGGCCTCGTTCTGTTCTATAAGGTTATTGGTGAAAATTCCAGTGAGGGAAAAGGAGCTTTTTCTGGTGTGTGACTGTGTAAATGTGTGTGAATACTGAATGGTGAGATTTATTTCACCTAAAATGACTAACTCTAAATCGAGTGCCTGGAGTTTCAAAGACACTTTGGACTGCAGATGAGAAAGAACGGATTTATCTTTAACAAGCATTAAAAAAAAGAACATTTCACCCAAAAATAAAACTTATTATTTTCTCACCTTCATACAGTTCCAGACCTGTATGATTAATTCTCCTCCATATATTCAACAGGTGAAGAAAATTATGTGTTTATAATAACATGAGTGAGTAAATTATACTAGAATAATTAACTTAGTAGTTAGTACTTTCAGCAGAGAGAGAGAGAGAGAGAGAGAGAGAGAGAGAGAGACAGAACAAAGAGACAGATGTCAGATAAACATGATAAAGAGAATGTGTGAAACTGAACAACATCTTTTTGAAAGTGTTAGAGTGAAAATGTTATTTTTGCTCACGATGGAGGAAAATTAGTCATTCTTGGTTTACAGGAGTCAATGAGAAAAAATAAGTAATGCAAGAGAAGATAAAGAGATCATTAATCTAACCTCACCTCCAGTGTTTGTGATACAATCCAGTTCTCATTAGACTGTGATTGAGCAAATCTTAGTTAACAAGCCCGACACCTCTGACAAAAGCAAACGGCAACAGAAGCTGAATTACTGTAAGTAACAAGCCTGTTTTATGTGCGAAACGCAACTGTCTGCCGCTTTCCTGCAGCTGTTTGTAAATGATGTGGATGGGAACAGTTTTAAAAAGCATAATCACACAGAAATGACAGGCGTGCACCAGTCACGCTGCTGCTCATGAACACAAATGAGCTGTAATGGAGATATCAGAGAACATATACAACCAAATGAGCTGCTTGAGAATCTCAGGGGTTAAAAATGAGGCAAAAGATGTTTTACTTCTGTATATAAATAACTGAGTCACACGTGAGGCTCATTAAAAGAGTTCTGTGATCTTAAAGGTGGAAAGCAAGTAAGTAACATTACACCAAAACAAAACCCTTCAGATGTGCTACAGGTGTTTTCAACTTCAGTCGCCTACTGAGCATGTACTTCCTGTCCCTGCGGTTGGTAAACAACTAGTTAATGCATCTTTGGACAGACGGAGAGAACAGCCACCCACACACCTGAACACAAACTCTGTGATGCTCAGGGATCCAGAAGCGCTGGGCAGAGTGATGCTCTCCACACGTTACTGCCTCTGTCAAAAAGTTTGTCGAGTCTCCTTTTATCTACTGACCTTCACACATCAGATTCCAAACCCTTTCAAAACCAAAATCTCTTTCTTGAACAATAACGTTACAAGTTTACAGAAGCCAGCTGGAAAAAAGCCGGGAGAAAAAGGTGTTTGGTGGAAAGAAAGAGCCAGCGAGTTTCCTGTGGGCTGGCAACCACAACAAAGAGCGTGTTTTCAAAAGGTGGCTCAAATTTAAAGCGCCTTGCCACGCAATCTATTGTCATCTCCCATGTACGGCTGCTCGAAAACAATTGATTTTCTCGTTTTATTTACCTCCTACTCTAGCACCTCTTCTCTTTCTCATCACTTCAAAAAGTGCAGAAAGATGCTAAAAAAATGAGTCTGCATTAGAGCAGGACAGGTCACCATACATGGTTTTGAAATTGCTAACAAATCGCTGTTCACAAACTACTACAAATGAAACATTGTTTACCAATTGCTAGACCCTCAAAAACGGGCTATTGGCTGTCAGCAACATAACTAAAATCAATAAAGGGCTGCAATAAATTGCTTTCACAGAAAGTCTGCTAAATTATGTCTACTTTGGGAAATTCAAGTCACACTCAGGAAAAACAAACATGTATGAGCACGGTTTTCAGTGTTTTATTCAAACATGGCAAATGCCATTGCACTGCTTTGAATCTTTAAACTGTTGGACTAAAGTTTTCTTCTAATTTGGATGTTAACAAACATCAGCATGCGGGTCAGAATATCTTACCATGTGTGACCGCAGTACAGCTCAGGCCCACCAGTGCAGCGCCGGGGCATGCCGGGGGGTTTCGTGGCAGTACATTCAGAATTACAAATTCTTCAGTTATAATCACTGTCTGGTGCTGCCGACAGGAGAGCAGTCTGGTGCAAAATGAGATGCGGCTTTTTTGTGGTGATGATCTCAACGCGAACATTACAACCCCAAATCATATAGCCTCTGAAACAAAAACACTCCAAAGACCATCTCTCATTTTGACACATCTCTGTGTGGGGAAAAGCGCAGATACCGGATTAATCAAAACGAGTTATTGTATAAAGATGGACACCTTATTTCTGTGAGACGGAAAAAGCCAATCAGAAGGCAGTGAGCTGTGGGCTTTATCCATTTGGTGGAGACTGACAAGTTAGCGGCAGTCTGGGAGAGAAGCTCACTACATAAATCAAACCTGACAACTCCCTACGCATGGACGTCAAGCGCATCTTTTATTTCCCCATTTCTGCATGACACAAGACCGCCCTGAATGAACATCATCATTATCATCGTAGATGGACCAAAGATCCTTCATCCAGAGTTCTGCACTCTCTACAGACTGGACAGCAACAGGACTTAATCAGCCTTAAAATGACTTGGAGTAGATGTACAGCTGAGTGATAGAAACTGTTTTGATGGCTTTCTAATAAAATACTCGCTCACGCACACGATTTCCCCACAACACTGCACTGCTAATGAGCAAAATCTCACTTACTTGAAGTAATCTCATCTCTGTATTGATTTTCATATATCTCATATAGTCTTGTTTGTGAATGCGGGTGCAGTGCACATTATTAGAATTCCAACAATCAAACGGTGTTGTTATTCCCCAAGTTCATGTATAAAACAAGAAGGGCACAGTGGGGAGACGATGAAATCAAGCAAGCAATTACCACACAGATGTTTAACTGCAGAAAATTAAAGCAAATGTTAATCAAGCATTAAACGTTTACAAATTTTCCCACCCCATACAGCCAAATTCGTACACTAACTAAAAAAACTAATTTCAACTCGATAGTTTTTAAACTATTAAATAATGAATGAAACTTGAAATGGTTTGAACTTGAAATGAAATTTCCACCAAACTTGATGATTGATTAGACACACCCCCTCTTTTTAAGCCCCACCTTCCAAAACCCAGCATACAAAAATGTTTCAGGAGTGTTGAAATAGAGATGGGTAAGACAGCAGCATTGTCAACTCATTATCACATAAAAAAAATCAAATTAACCTGAAGCCCGGTTTGTCACTGACTTTATAGGTGCATTAGTTAAATTACAAATCGCAAAACAGCACTGCATAGAAACTTTTTATAAAAAGCCATGCTCAAAGCAATACAGCCCTACTGCAAAACCTCTATAATAACAGGACAGACTGTCTAGTGTAACTGGGGCAGATTGTTTTGTCTGAAATGTTGACGAGATCCGGATCCTGTGGAGGGATTCCTCACCTTTCATTTAGATCAGTGCAGCTTTGCCAGCACTTTAGAAAATAACGTTTTTCCATTCCAGCTCTTCAATGATTCACAGCACTGAACTGCATTACAGAAACCATCAGAATAGATAATAGAGCATGAAAATATTCTTTCATCTTAATGTGAATGAAGAAAAAGCCAACAAGAGCATCATTTTCTCTAATATTCTTGTTATACTTATGTTCACTTAGAGAAATACATCCAATGATTCAAAGGGTTATCATTTAAAGGAAAAAAACTGCACTTTACGGGAAACAAACTATGCCAGAAATCTGAAGTGAATAAAAAAAATGGAGCTACACAAAGCATACATAATTTAGCTGTCAGAGCATTTATGTACCCAGCCAAAATAAAAATATATTCGCTTCATGCGTGATTTATCACTGTCAACAACAATTCCTGCCAGGATCAGGCAAACTGAACTTAAATAAACAAACAAAATACACTGAAAGAACTTGTTAGAATAAATGTAATTAATCTCATTTGCTTGTTTGCTCTGCGTGACAGACATAATTGCACAAAGTGAAAAAATAGAGTATATTTCAAAAGCTCTGCAATTAAGTGCGTAAAGCACAGCAAATCTATCCATCATCCATCTACCTGTCTATCAGTCTATCCATCTATCCGTCTATCTTCCATCCCTCATCCATCCATCGCAAGCCATTAGAAAAAGTCATGGAACTGATTTAATGCTTTCAGAGTTCAGATATCATAGCTTCCTCCAGTCTTCTCAAAACATAAAATCTCAGTACCTCTCACACTGGGGGTTCACTATAATCTTGGCTCCCTGAATGCTCTTGGTATTTGGTCAAATGTTTGTCACTGTAATTGAGAGCGAAAACTCATGTGACCCCAACATCAGATTTCTGGTTTCCCGCCAGGAGATGCTTCATTATTAAGGAAAGGCTTCTTTCTGATCCAACACATTTTCCTTTCCTTGTCAGTGCTTTGGCTCTTGCTAATTGATACCCCATTGAGACTAAGTGCCTAAAAAGGTCAGCCTTTCTTTCTGTGGACAAATTGCTCAATCCATACCAAAAGGTCAAACTACCTGCCTAGAAGCTCCGCTTGATCGTTTTTAACTGAAAGTTGAGATGATCTAAGTATATCTTGTGTGTTGGGTTTCTCTGATTTCAGAACTCTATGCATGTCGTGAGTCATTATATGACCATAATGGCATCTGGAGTTCAATATGGACGAAATAAACACTAGCAAAGATAACCGTGATAGCTGGTTTTCCTCTTTCGTTTGAGGATCTTTAAAAACAGCTTCTCTCTTTCATACAGGACAGGACATAATGACAGGCTAATTTTTTGTAGCCTAAATGTTCTTGGCGTAAAACAAACCTATTAACAGTACCTCCACACACACAGTCTGATAATAAAAAGGTAAGATGTGTTAAACCATAATCATTGTATGTCATCAGACCAGATCTCTCATCAGACACCGAACATCCAGCTGTTTTCCACATCTGTCTATCAAAAACTTTTAACAATTACACCCCAGGAAGGCAGGCATGTGTCTGAGTAATGATCAGACTCCTTTTTAGTCATGAATGCAATTTCTTACACGACTGCCATTTTCCCGGGGTTAATTAATAAACGGCTTCATCTGCTTTGATCAGCAGAAAGGTGAGGATAGAAAAATCAGGACTGTTCAACATACAAGAACATTTTCTGCTCTAGGGAGTCTGTTCCTATGGAGAATGACACACTCACTGACAAACACCTTTTCCTCTGTCCTCTCCATACTGAGTCACACTAGTTCTCATTTACACCTGCTATTACAGTCTGTTTTACACGATCTGACCACAACCGAACGGCATTAAAATAGGTCTGAGCAAGGCATTTTGTGACATTGTGTTACTTGATCACAGACTACATTAGATGGTGGTCAAAAATGCATGTGCAAAAATGCATTGCATTAGCAAATCAGACAAAAAGAACCTAAACACCTGCTCATCAACAACTACACCAAACAAGGTAACATGAGTCTGGCTGCAGGCAACAAAAAAAAACAAATTTGGAAATAAACATACATAAGTGTATATACACACAATATAATATCATATATATATATATATATATATATATATCATGTTATGATATTATATTGTGTTTCAGTTCACAGTTATATCAGGTTTCAGTTCACAGTTAAAACTAAATGACTCAGAACCAAAGCATAACGTTTGTAAACACAATTTCCAGTTCCCAATAAGGAAAAAAACCAGACAATTTTTAATGCAAATGCATCTCCTGTGATCATTCATGATGGACATTAACACTAGATAAAAACAGTGGTGCCTATTTGTAAACAAGCCCGAATTCAATAACACCTCCCCCTGCAGGTTTAGTTCACACTGCATTATTTGGATTCGGATCGGAACCGCATTACTGTGCGTCAACAACACGAACGTCACCGGAATACCGTGTAAAAATCAAAACATGGCGCCAATTGACAGCTTTAAAACATGTGATGCAAACACCGGTTATCTGCATCTGTCTGCCGCAAATACTCCGTAACAAACGCAAAAGATGCGGTCTGTCTGACGAAGGCAATTACAGGAACAACCCACGATTCGCGTTTATCAACATCTCTGCAGGACAGGTGAGCGAAACACATCTCAACACACATTACGCGTTATCGGTAGCGATTCACTTTTGCGATTATATAAGCAACAAAACGTCCCAAAAGTGGTAAAAGCATGAAGCTTGCAGGAAACAATCGTATACTCACCGGTGTTGTTGAATTTGAAGAAGGTTAGAATAAGTTAGTGTATAAAGTATACGAGGGCAGATGAAGTCGATGTCCCGCCTTTCGGTTTAAATAACCAATCGGCTTATCCGCAGACGCATCACCTGTTCGTTTACTTCGGTGTTTTATATCCTGTAAAAACATTATCTGAAAACGCTGTTGTCAGATTGTATTGATTTGAAATAAATAACTACGTTATCTTGACAAATAGTTTTGGAGATACTGGTCTTTCAAGCAGATAAGAGCTGTCTTTTAACTACATAGAAAGTAGCTGCCTGCGTTTCCAAGACTGTGGTCGCGTTAATAAGTTAATAAGTCGTAGCCAATTATATTACAGCTTTTAAATATTCATATTTTCATGTGTTCCTTTGCATTTTAATACAAGTTTAGATTCGTTATATTGTATTGTAAACATAGCTAAGTAACTGAATTTAATCTTGTTTGTCATTTAAACTAATTGGTGCAGAAGATCTGCTTCAGCAAATAAATCTTTGATGTTTGAAAAGTTTGAAGTTTGCTCAGTTGTAAAGTTGCATGAGCAATTCAGTGTGACATAAAAGTCAGTGATGTAGCATTTTGTACACTTCACAGCTACTAGTTTGTTACGTGAAAAAGCTACATTGTTTTGAAAACAACTGTAACACGCTACTGGAAATGAAGTTTGTAGTCTCAGTATTTTTAATTTGATACTCCCCACTGGTCCCTGCATATAATTGATATTCATCAAAGCAAACTGTTGCAACAATATTTAAACACGAAAACTCCTGCTCTGACTTTTTTATTAGCGTATTTATTATGCCACATTACAATTCAATTAGTCTGAATTCTAAGGAGGTAGAGGAGAATTCTCATTACCGATCCAAATTCTGCACTGTTCTAGCTAATAGGGAACATTCTCTGAATGTTGGCTAACATTTCCTAAAGCATTGTTAATGTTATATGTCATATATATCAAAAACATTATTCTTAAATTGGTAATGGAACATTTAAAAAACGTTACAGAATAAAAATCTAATGTTTTTTAACCAAGCAATACGTTTAAAAAATGTAATGTTCCATTTCATGTAACAAAATTTTATGTAACATTTCAAATAACATGTTTTATGTACGGAAACATTAGTGAAACGTTCCTACAACCTCAAATTATAGTTTGGAGTAGAACTTTCTTTCACATTAGCAAGTTGATTTTCTTTTTCCTCATGGAGGATTGTGTTTGTTGCTAAGAATGTTAATGTGAGTCGTCTAACAAGCCTGTGGTTGCCGGGGTGTGCAGCCCGTGTCAGGGCAGCCAGCAGAGGTTAACATAGCTTAGCTAATGAGCCTCAACCAACATTAGCACAAATGAAGGGGCTGATTCTATTGAATTCATGATGGAGTTATTGAACAGCGCACACTGGCAGAACATCACGACTGAGAGAGGCGAGCAGTCAGAGTAAATTGAACTGATGTCACATTCATTTGGAAAACAGAACAACAAACTTGTGGAGAGGCAAAAAGGCAACATTATGGTTTCCAAAAGCCTTTCACTTATCTAGAACATTGATTATGGCGGACATTACTGGACATTGGAGAGCAACAACATTTGTTCAGCAGTAGGCAAAACACAGAAGAGCTCATGTCTCACTATTGACTCTGAGTGTCTCTGCTTTTAAGCTAGTAGTACCAACACATTTCAATGTTTTTCGAGCTGTTTAACACGACGGTTAAAGGGCCATTTTATGCACTTTGTGGCATTTTATTTTTCCCTGAAGTCCACTTATAAAATTATAAGGTTTCTTGTGTCAAAAAGGATTTTAATTTAGTCTTAGAAATAAACAGTCAGCTTTTGCTATAGTACTTTAAAAATGTACATATGTAAATTATAATTGCCTAATCTCTGCAAACCAACATCCCAGCTAACAATTTTAGGTTGTAATGTTTTTGTAATGTTTCCAGTAAGTAACAAAAATGTGAAATGTAATTTTGAAAATTCTATGAACATTCAAAGCGTATAGTTTTTTTATTAAAAATTTTCTATTAATGTTACTGCAAGAACTTTGAGAGAACTTTTACACACCGTTAGTTAATGTTCTGAGAACGTTCCCTGTTAACTGGGATAGTCTGCTCTGTTCATCAGGAGGGCCAACTTGATATGTACAGTACGTTTGTGTTATTTGTACAATTTAAAAATAACTCATTTTTGCAGTCTGGGTAGACTAGAAAAACAGCTTTATCCTGTAAACATATATACAAAACTTGTGTCAGTGCTTTAAAGCACCTTTCAACTCAAGCGTAATTGGGGTGTTTGACTAAAGCATCACAGAAGGGCTATTTTCCCTCTCACAGCATTGCATTACAGAGTTTCACATGTGCGAAGCTTCATGGAGGGTGATGTTGTAGCTTGACACTTTTGCCTACAGAATTCAAGGCAGTGGTTATAGTTAACCTGAGTCATGTCAAAGAGCCTGCAGAGCATGTCTATATAATACATTCAGCCTTTCCATTTTAAAAAGCAAGAAAAATCCTGTTTCCCATTACGTCCATTATGTATTTTCTATAAATTCTAATTCTATAAGTTACAAAAAATTTCTTTTACATGCTGCATTTAACTTAAACATCTAGACACATACAGTGTAATGAGAAAATCGGTTTCTGTTTCCAGTCCTGAGGAGTTACAGATATAAGCAAAAGACAGCTGACATGTTGAGCGTCTTTGATATACAATTTGAAGATGATAAAAGTTCAGTGTTGAAATATTCTCTTTCAAGCTGATATTTCAGAGAGGAAAGTATTAAAGTGAGACAAACTTCACATTGATTGTAATTAGGCAGCAGTTCAGTACAAGTCTGTCACCTGTGACTAATGAAGAGCCCTTTAAGAGGGGCAAAGCGCTGGACTAATTTCGTGGGCGGCCGACTATGACCCCGTAACTGCTTCACTTGCTGTGAAATAAGCAGGTCTCATAAAACAAAGCGTGTTTTTTTTTGCCCAGCTGAAATAAAGCATTACTGAGGTTCTTTGTCTTAGATTCACAAATGTGAACTTTTGTGACCTTCAGTGTAGTTCCCTTTAGAAGAACTCAAGATATGTCCAACATGTCAAAAGAGTCATTCACCTCGAAGCTAGAGGCTCTGGGAAGTTTTCTTCAGAATAGTTTGTTACAGCGAAGTAAATTATGTAGGAGTTAGTGTGGAGAAAGCAGTGGAGTGTGGACTGACCTTCTTAGTTGTTTTTTTTGCCCAATTTGGCCATCAGAAGAACCAGGCAGCTTCAGTACTGAGCTAAGAATTAGTTCATTTGCAGAACTGTGGATCTCATAAATGGATAATAAATGGAAGATAAAGGGTCATATTACAAAAATATCAGTAATCAGTAACTCGGAATTAATTTGTTTAGTAGCCATGGTGATTTTAGTTATAATTCATTTAAAACATTGAACCTGTCAGATCCTAACTTTAGGTTTATTTTTGTCATATGGCTTTACACTGATGTCCTTCCAAATCTAAATCAAAAGCAGAAAAAAACACTTTAAGGTCAGTATAGTTTAGATATAGTTTATCACTATAAAGCCTTTCTGAAGGCTGAAACATCATTAACTTCCAACTAGCCATTTAATATTTGTTTTCACTTTTTCTTACTTTTGAATCTTAATGAAGTTAAATCTTAAAGTTTCACATACTGTAGATGCAACAGTCACGTTTTGCCAAAACATATTAATGGCCATTCGATGTAGGACGAGTCTGAGTAAGTGGTGCACACTTTCATCACATGTAAATGAGGAGATGAAGAGGCTCCTCAAGCAGAACAAACTAGGACAGGCTCAAAATTCATTCAAAGAGGGTCAGTTACTCATGCAAGCTGCGCTATGATAAAAGCTTCTACGGTAGGACCAGATGCATCAAAAGATGCAAGAATATTTGATATGTGGAAGGCTGAAGGAATAGAGAACGAGATAAACTGGATATGAGTCAGGACAGTAATGAAGCTGATGTAACTAATGGCTAGAAAAGTGTAGTTTCGTTTGTGCTATGATGTTATTTTTAATTATATTTGTTGGTTCGGTTGCTTGTTTTAAGTGTTTACTTGCTGTTTTGTGAATACAAAGTTTTTTGCCAACAAGAAAT
>JAZGTK010002684.1:0-30583 GCA_036877625.1 Ambastaia sidthimunki | reverse complement strand
TCATCTGTCAGGTGATGCACATAAGGAAGCTATTGGCTAAGATGGACAGACCCAACGGGCTCTACCCCAATTACCTGAACCCTCGCACAGGACGCTGGGGCCAGCGTGAGTATCTCCGGAAGCTTCTGTAGCTTTGTATGAATTTCAATTTATGCAATAAATTTTAAATGACACAGAGCTTGTTTGTCCACACTGACTGCTGCACATTGTGATTCATTCACTGCCAATGAGAGGTTGTTTGTTGAAGCGGGGTTTTAAATTAACTTTAAGACTTCTAGTGTATTTCTTGCCTCTCTTCACCATCTTGAAAATTAATTGCAACCAGGACTGCCATATGCATAATGATATACAGTATGTGATGCTGCCCTCCATTGTGTTTTGGCTAAAAACAGTTACCTTAAATGGAACCATAATTTGGATTTGGGCAAGGATTTGGAACAGAGCTAGTTGCAGTAGTTTTGGTAAACCGATATACGAGACCTGAAATATATCCAGTACATATTTTGGTGTCCTTACTACTATAATAATCACAAGAAGAGGTTCAAATCAAATGGAAGAGCCAAAAATTCAGAACTGCCTGCTGTATCACAAATAACTTTCACAATCCCTCTGTCAGGGTTTATTATTGTATAAATATGAATGATGAAATGGCAGCTTATCCTCATCTTCTCACTGACTAGTATTTTTAATAAAGATGATGCATGAACGTTTCTTTATATGTAATTAGCAATTATGTGTTGTGAAAACACTCCACCGTGTGTTTTAAACAACTCTTAATTACTGAGAGAGATGAGGGTTTAATTACTGTTCTGCGTCTAAAGGCTAAACCTGATCGACCCACTGTGAATGTGCACACACACACGCAATACCAGATTTAAGTGTGTGTGTGTGTGTGTGTGTGTGTGTGTGTGTGTGTGTGTGTGCAAAGGGGTGAAATGTAATTAAGGTGCACCAGAGATCCGTTTTCTAAATGGAAGCTCTGAATGAGTGACAGGCCATTAAACACACCCCTCACAGCATCAGCACCAGGGGAGGAGCCTCTGATTTTAGATCCACATCTTTTCCTCAGCCTGTCATTCTCTGTCCATGAACTGTTCACTCACTGATGGTAAAACATCTCAGTGGAGCTTTTCCTGCCTGGGTCTCTGATTGTTATTCAAATAGTTTTTTATTCAGACGTTGTAAAAGCTTTTTTTTCAGCAGGAGACCGTTAGGGAGTTGTTTCTGATTGGCAGAAGTGAAAATCCAGGCATCACATGACTGGCAGCAGAGCCAGAAGAGACCGTCAGATAGGGGCTCGGATGGTTTATGGAAGTCTGACAGGAATATTTAAGATTCCAAAGTCTTAAAGCATTTCTGCAGTCGGTTCTGTCTCTCCATCTAATGCAACCTTTTTATTTCACATTTTATTGCGCTGCAGCCTGTTCCGTTTATTCATCATCTTAATCACTGATAGTTTATTTTTTATGAATTCTACTGCCCTCCTTCATTCTCATCTGCTCATGCACATATTTACCTCTGCTGTATCTCTCTCTCTCTCTCACCTTTTCCCATGTTTTTTTGCTCTTCTTTTGCTGTTTATTTTTTTTCTTGCACTGTTTCTTTCACCCTGTCAAACATGCTGTCAGGATCACAAATGTCTACAATTGAATCATCTGAAGCGGACTCTAATACCAAGTGTAAACAGGAACAATACTTGGTGTTGGGGTCCTTTGACTAGGGTCAGTAAGCACCCACCCAAAACAACCTAACAGTGCCCTACGGACCACCTAGCAGTACTCTGAAAATCACTTTTCAATTTTCTCTTTCTTTCCTTTGAATAATTCATAATAGCTTCTCCGGTTTGACGCCATCAGGCCGGTACCACACATCCATTAGCATAAAATACATCTCTAAAGAGATACTGAGATTAATTTATAGTACCCGTCGTAACCTCAGCCTTCTGTCTCGCTACCTCAGTGTTTTTTTAACTCGTTCTGTTCATAAACCAGCGATTCCATGCGTGATTTTTAGCCTGTCGTTTGCGTGTTTACACCTCTCTCATGCAAAACATCACCTCCACATCTGTCCTCCACATCCGGTCTCCTCTGAAAACTCCATAATGGGTTTTGGCAGCTCATCTCCTGTGCCGTTAGCCCGCTAGCTGTCCCCCAGCAGGCTGAACAAGCAACATCTCACTAGCATTGGCAGCTATGAACTGTGACGGTGCTAATGGGCTCCTCCCTCGCACCTCTATAAAACTATATAAAGCATGTATACAGTCTACACTCCTGCACACATCACACTTCTTGTTAACATGCTGAGATTTCATGTTTCCTGTCTGTTCCTTTGTACAAGCTTTTATGTACATGCCACTCAAACATGTATGCGTCAGAGCTATTTTTGAATTGTACGTCAAAGCACATGCCTGTAATGGGATTAAGCTGACAGTTAAAATTAAAACATTACTTATTATGGATTTGCTATTTACACACACACATATATGTAATAAGTGTCTGTATATATATGCATGTGTATAAATACACATATTATTTTTCATCATTTTAATGTAATGGAAATTGTTGCAGACCCTATTTGAATACAGATCCAGCCCAGTTCTCCTTGTTAAACACCATGTCTTAAACGTTTCTGTCTTAATCTCTTCAGCTCCCCCCGATAACCAAACACAGATTGTTTACATGGTCTGTTGTAGGTCCCCATTACAAGCCATTACCAGTACAAATGACTCCCGGCCTGTCAAACACACACACTTTACACACGCTGTCTGCAAAGTCATTAGCTCTGTCAAACTGGAACACAAGCTCAATGGCAGTGTTTATAAATGATTAGGTGTGTGCTGGCGTGTGTCCGCGCTGAATGAACGCAAGCAAAACACGCTCACTTCAGCGCATTTTTATTGTAATGAGGTTCGGTGTCAGGGCTGAATACACTTTTATAGCGGCATTCAGAAACATTAGAAAATCAAGCTTTGAACAGAGAATAAACAAAACTGAGCAGGTAGAATAACAGTGAGAATCACAGCTGGCCTTTTTTTGCTTCAGTTGAACTAATACAATATTTCGACTTTAGCCTAATTACAGTAATATATCTAGTTAAATTATTTTTTGCCTCTGTGTACTCTACGCATAATTTTGCCATTGGAGTTTAATACAGGTGAAATAAGTATTGTTTTGCACACACAGTATCCAAAATAGGTTTCGTTCTAACCAATCAGAGACAGCTGGGCACTGTAGCATTATACCTAATGAAAGTCATTTTTGAGATGTGGTTTCTGTCCTCTTGTGTTCCACAGGGCAAAAGTCAAATCAGTGGAACAACATGAGAGTTAAATTCTGCAACTTGTGCTAACATCACATAATGAGCAAAAAAACTTAAAGGTGCTCCTGAGCTGATGGGGGCAGTAGAGAGGCTTTTTGATATAGTATCATTATATTATATTGAGAAAGATGCAATAAAACGTCTCACCTCTATTCTGTTTTGCTTCATTCATTCTGCAGATCACACCTCTGTGGGAGGGCTGGGTGATAGTTTCTATGAATACCTGTTGAAGGCCTGGCTTATGTCTGACAGAACCGACACGGAGGCTCGCAGGACCTATGATGATGCCATTGAGGTGAGAACTAGTGGTTGCCATGACAGTTTATGTAGTGTTGTTTTGTGCTGCACCAGGTTCTCTGTTAACATTCATATCATTCTTTGTCTCTCTGTCTTTATTTCCCTCTCCCTCTTATTTCTTTCTCCAGGCTATTGAACGTCACCTCATTCGTAAGTCCAACAGCGGTCTTACCTTTATTGGAGAGTGGAAAAACGGCCATCTAGAGCGAAAGATGGGTCACCTGACTTGTTTCGCAGGGGGCATGTTTGCCCTGGGGGCTGATGGGTCACCAGATGATAAAGCTGGGCACTATCTGCAGCTCGGAGCCGAGATCGCCCACACCTGCCACGAAAGCTACGATCGCACTGGTCAGTGAAAATAAATAAGGACAATGGTATAAACGGTATTAAAAAATTAGAGGTGTCAAAGTTAACAAAAATGCCTGAAAGATTAAGATTTAGTATTTTATAATATTAATACAGTATATTAACACCCAACTTCATAAGCTTCATAATAGTTGTAGCATGGTGTGTTGCCATGGTAACACCACTGGGTATTTTGAGAATGGGTTGTAACCTAACTGAGAGATGTTAATTGACCTGCTGAGCCACATCGAGCTTTATAGCAGCCTGAGGGAAGGTTCAGCTGATCATAAGTTTATAAAGCTTTGGTTTTGCTGCAGTTCTGAAGCTCGGTCCAGAAGCCTTCAAGTTTGACAGCGGACTGGAGGCGGTAGCCGTGAGACAGAACGAGAAGTACTACATCCTCAGACCGGAGGTCATCGAGACGTACTGGTACATGTGGAGGTTTACCCATGACCCCAAATACAGGCAGTGGGGCTGGGAGGCAGCGCAGGTCAGCATCTCGCCTCACATTTCACTGACACATTTGTCTGTATGACCCTAACAGACCAGATTCTTTTATTTTCAGATTGAAATAGATACATACATATATTATTAATCCCCTGAGGAAAAATTAGTATGCAGCAGTAGCCAGACACGGTGCTTGTATCTCCAGCCATCAGGTTCAGGCTAATATCAGAGACAAAATAAGGTCAGTCTTTGTGAGCAGGACAGCATGTTCTTCATCGTATCTAAACTCATATCGCTTTGATATCCATCTCTGGCTCCAGTCCTTCTGTTGCCTGTATTATTCCTGCAACTTTCCATCCATCCCTCTACATCTCTGTTTTGTTTAGATTTTTCCTCTCCTCTTTTTTCATGTCAGTATTATTCCAGGAAGACCCGGGCTGTGATTTTGAAGTTTGTGCGTGTGTTTGTGGTTTAGAAGTGCTCTTGAGAATGGAGAGTCATTGTTTCTCTCTGATTGGGTGTCATTGTTCTGCTGGTACTGTGCTGTTCCTCTGCAGTGGGGTTTGTTTTGATGAGCTGCTGGGTGCCTGTGTCGTCTTTATCTCACTTTTCACCTCCCCTCATTTTCATTCTCCCCATTCCTGTCAAAAGAGAAAGAGAGCAGAAAAAAGCTCACTTGTTCTCGCATGACCAAAATTTGCTATCTGCTCTTTTCTCCTCTAACTTTATCATTTTCTGTCCTGCCTCTTTCTCCAATCTTTCTGTGCACCTCTTTCTCTTCAGGTTCTCAGCATCTCCCTTTTCTTTTTGTGTTTCTCACGCCATTCTTTGCTTAGACAAACAGTATTGTGTGGATCTGTTTGGCGTTCAGTCTTGGTGGTTCAGCTCCAGGATCTGTTAAGATATCTTCCTGGTTCTCATCTGAAGTGTCAGCTGGAGGGTAAACCAATGGCTTTTTTGTTTAGTTTGGTTTTGTTTGTCTTCTTGATGTCAATTGGCCCTTTTAGATGTAGTGTTCACAAACACATAAGCCCCCTTCACACATGCAGTCTTAACTGGTAAATTAACAGTTAGGAGATCATGTATGAGCAGGACCTTTTAAAAATTAACGGTAAATTGGTTCTGGTCATTCCGGTAATTTACTGGTAATTTACAAGGATTACTGTATAAAAGGGGCTATAGTTTAGTGGGGAGACTGTCTTCCTCTTGTCTTTACACTGCATAGGCAGCACAAATATAAAATTAGATCATAAGAGTACAATTTTCTAAAAGAAATGGTTCCTACAGTATAAAACCTGCTGGAATTTATCTCTGTAAGATTTTAAGTCAAAAAAGGCCACCCCCTTGTTACTAATAAGTTGCCTGGGGCCGCCTGGGGCATTGCCCCTTTTGGTGTACCATAAGGCAGTGTACTACAATGACTACTTGCTTGCAGGTAGAGCTCCTAGCTGGTGTTAGAAGTGGATCTGTGTTGAATAAGTGTGGACTGAGTGTCTATAAACCTCAGCTGAATGGGTTAATTGGAGACCGCAGCAGTCTGGTGGCTGTTGTGACCGTGTAAGACGGGTCCACAGCATAGCAGCTGTCAGAGGCTGGTCCGCTTCAGGTAGGTGAGCACATCATTCCATGTTCCAGGCACAGATGGTCCGCCCAGTCTCCCCCTTAAGTCCTGCTCTGAGATGCTGGAGCAGCACTAATGGAACAATATTGGAAAATCAGAGCTGCCTCGTATAGCTCGTTCTATTTCTGGATCGCCATTACTACAGTACAGTCGTACATTGATTTGATTTGCAGTCGTAAAGTGGTGATTAGAACAGGTTTTTTGTTGATATTGCACGTATACAGAGAGTCTGTCTGCGCTATAGTGCATCTGTTTTGTGGAGCTTCGCTAGTCTGCGCGGTTATATACAGCGGCCAAAATGAACATTTGCCAAGAGCGAAATGCGAGTAAAAATTGGCTTGGTGAGTAAATAAAACATTTACTTGCCAGTTGCACGGTAACTCGTAGGAATTGCGAGATAATATGTAGTTTAATCAGACTGTACATATGACATTGTCTGACCGTTGCTGATGTAAGTGTTGTATGCGGTTCAAATGAAAGACATGCAATCTATCAAAGAAAACATCTGTCACGACTCCCACGTCTTCTAACCATCAGAAGTTTATTAAAGATTATTATTGTTATGTGTAGTTACATCACTTTCTCCATCTTCTCTGCAGGCCATTGATAAATACTGTCGAGTCAGTGGAGGATTTTCGGGTGTTAAGGACGTCTACTCCTCCAACCCCACTTATGATGATGTTCAGCAAAGCTTCTTCCTGGCTGAAACTCTGAAGTAAAGCTTTTTGCATTCATCTTCTTAAGCTGCGTTGCTATAGTAACCTAAACTATTTCAGTTTGTTACACTAGTACTAAAGTTATAATTGTGTAATATCAATGCAGTAATGGTCTGTTAGTGCTTTGATAAGCACAGCATGCAGTAAAAGGTTGAGCATTAGGATAAACAGAGATTTGCAGAGTAAATTGGACTGGAAGGT
Organism: Ambastaia sidthimunki; assembly: GCA_036877625.1. Classification (NCBI taxonomy): domain Eukaryota; kingdom Metazoa; phylum Chordata; class Actinopteri; order Cypriniformes; family Botiidae; genus Ambastaia; species Ambastaia sidthimunki. The sequence goes on along the minus strand of JAZGTK010002684.1, from coordinate 23,638 downwards.
CCACCATATTTAACACTACCTCCACCTGCTGGTGCCACCGCGCACTGCAGCTTGCTGTTTTGTAAGCGTTAATGCTGTCATTTTTGTGTGTGTGTGTTTTTGTAGGTATCTGTATCTACTTTTCTCCAGTGATGAGCTGCTGCCTCTTGAGAACTGGGTCTTCAACACGGAGGCCCACCCTCTACCCGTCCTGCACCTTGGAAACATCACCCTGCCCGGCAGCGAGACCCAGCGATAGAGCGGACTCAGCGGGGGGGCGTTCTCCCCCCTCACTCGCCCCTTTTATACATGACTCCCTCCTTCTGAAAGACAGGATGAAGGAGAAAGAACTTTCCTCATCTACCACAGCCTCCTTCTGGACTGCCAATAATCTGACTGCAGTGAACTGAAAGAGACCAAAACAGATTAAACTCTTTTTATCTATGTCTCTCATGTATTCTCTGAAGGACACACCACTGACTCGTCTCACAGGTTCACGGTCACGTGTCTCTCCTTGTGACTGAGCCGAGCCCGGTACGATCTCACATCTGTACCTGCATCCCTCACAGACAAACAAACAGCAGTGATGTGATCCTGTCAATTAGCGGACAAAAATGGACCTCCTGAAATGGATGCACGATTCTCGCCGGGAAAAAGACTTTAACGCATTTGTTCTTTTTCTTTTCCCCAATTTGGCAGCATTTCATGTTATCGGCTCAGTGCTAAATCACAGCAAAATGGGGGATAAATGGCTCTCGGACCAGACTGCCTTTGGAGCCTCTCGCTTTCTGAGCTGGAACTGCAGTGCTTTGGGCTTCTGGAGAACAGCAGATGTTGGATGTGACCTCCTGTGAAATCTCTTTCCAGCTGAGGTTGAATTTAGGCCAGAGGCAGCTGGGGATGAGCTTTCTTCTCCTCTTGTACCAGGATTTCTGTGTGCTCTCCTGAAATAGTCTCTCAAACACGCTCTGTTTGTATTGCCATCAGGCTGTAGTGCTTTTGGTTTAAGGTTAGTGGGGAAAAAACCCTCTGGTTGTTCACAAACGTTTGCTGCTATTAAACAGCTTCTGCCTGTGAGTCAGTCTCCACCTGACATGAATCATCTGTGCATTCCAGAAATCATCATTGAATCTCTTGTCATTCCCAACTTACCTTGCATCCGTTCTGAATTTGTCCTGTTTAGATTTGTTCTGCTCTTCTCAAATAGAAGGTTGGTGCGTTTGCTGATTGTTTCCCCAAATGATGAATCAGTAACATTTAAATCAGGGGTTTTAACATGTGCTTTAAAAGCTAATGTTGATGACTGCCACCATTTTTTTGTCTGTTAAGGTTGCCACTATCGTAGACAAGACCAGATTTCTTCAACAACAGATTCTTCACTAATCATAGCCAACAAGACATTTTTATGTGTGGGGTTTAGATTTCAGAAAATACACACTCTGTGCCGTGTTCAAGAATTAGAGAAAAAATAAAATACACAATCTCTAAAAATATGTTTGATGAGAGGTTTTGCATACATCTGCATAATAACACTTAAAGTACAAGAGGAAACTTCTAAAGCCTTTTTATGACTTTGTCATTCCAGCTACTGGATATGTTATCATTAAAGTCAAATGCAGAGACACGTGGACGTCTCTGAATATTTCATGTAAATTCTAATAAGATTTATTTCCCTTAATTGTTATGATTGATCAGGCTGAACACTCTCAGTGGCACACAGATTCTAGCCAATCACATTGCTTGGTTTGATTCGACAAGACCTGCAAGACTAATTATGAATAGCAATTTTGTTTTTACTTATTTATTTTTGGCTTAATTTACCTTCATGGATAGGATTATTGATTCATTGACTTTAAAAACTTGCTCAACTTTATTCAAATTCATATTTGTTTGTTTGTTTTTTTACTCTATGAAATGACACATCCTCAAACTCTGTCAGAAAAAATATGATGTAATAGACCAGAGAAGGAAAAGCAGATTTTTTACTCAGATGATGTATGTTCATGTCATAAAGAAACTGTTTGAAAGTATATCTTTTAAAAGACTTTAGGGTTCAAGCGTATTTGAAAGGATGCTGGGTTTATATGTCATCGACCGGCCCCTGAAGGATCTTTCTGCTCATAACCATTTGCTTCAATTCCTTCCTTCAATGTTCTTTTCAGTTGTCCTCATCTGTCACAGTTCACTTACCCTCATCACACCAGTCTGGTCGTGTCTGTGCGACTCCTCCCCTCTAGATGGCAGCAGTGGTTTCCTTCTGCTTCTGTGTTTCATTGTTTCTTTTTCTCGCAGTAACATCACTTTGACTAATAGCAAGTGAAGCCCAGACCAACATTCTTCTCTCTTGTTGCTGGGTGGGTTTTGGAAAGCTGTGTTCTGTACTTGTATTTTTACTGAACAAAAAACAATAATTGTAAATATGTTAAAAATGCTACACAAATTCAATAAAGATGTTACAAAAAAGTCAACAGAATAAAAGAAGCCTGTCAAATCTTATCTTATCAACTCGTATAAAAGGCCTTTTTGACTGTTCTGTTCAGTTTTCAGAGGCAACCATTTGTGTTGATTGAAATCCTTTATTTGAAACTGTGTTTAACCTTTAGCTCCCACAATCATGGAAGACTTGTGGATACCAAGAAATTTTACATGTCTGATTTCCAAAGAATGGAAAGTGAAACTGTAGCGTGTGCATTTAAACTGTTTCAGTGATAATATTATTTATAGAGGCAAAGCCTTCTTACAGTATATTTGTTTTAGGATTTGCACGCTCTTGCCTGTTGGCAGTACACTTTGATATAGGTCATGGTGAACTGGTCCTGGCATGTTACCCCTGCTCTCAGTATACATGCCATCACTGTTCTTCTCACTTGTGAGAATATTGTTGTTGTTTTTTTGGCAGTGTCAGCAGATCTGACTTCAAATAAGGTTTTTTTTTTGGTTCTCTGCTGTCCTCTGTCTCTGCTGTGTCACTGTGGTCTGACAGCAACATGACACGTCGTCCGGATGGATAGGGGGCAAAAGCAGGAGACAGGGGGTCATTAGCTGGGTGATCTCTGATCTTTTTGAGTGACCTCAGTGACATCATCTGACCCTGTCATCTCATCTGCTAAACAGATGTTCCTCAGAGCTCCCCGATGACTGATTTCACTCTCCACATCCACGCATGAGTCACTGACAGTGATGTTTTGTAGATGAGCTTTGCTGTCTGACGAGAACTATGCTTGCAATAAAAAAAAGAATTTAAACTCAAATGCAATTTGAAAATATGCCTTACAAAATATAGCAATATCTGTATACCATTGTACAATGATGTGTCATGGTAATATCAGGGTACGGGGTAATTGCCATATTCCTGTGTTCTTGTATTTACATAGGATGAGGAGACCAGGAGTTATAGTAACATTTTTAACATTTGCATATAATACACATTTGTGTGTGTCAAAAGTAACTCATTAACACACTAATGGGAAAGACTACATCATAATATTGAGTTTAATACAAGAAGTTGAAGTAAAAATTGCCCCCATTGCATTAATGTTGCTAAATAGATCATAGAGCTTTTAGCTGTCAGAAAAATTGTTTAAAGCAATGAAAAAAAGTCATAATTATCTAAAGCAAGTGAAATACTTCTTACCAAGTTATTATTAATCGCTTGATAATTTTAATGAGAACAGTCATTAGAACATTTTTACTTAATGTTTTAAGGAACTCAAATTATCAAGTCTTTTTTAATAACTAGTAATACAATAGTCAACCAATAATATTGGAGACCTCAAAAAAAATGACACTGTTTAGATGTTATTATAATTTTGTGTGTGATTGAGGTTTAGTGTGGATCTCCCTACTTCACAAAATACCATATTTCCATGAAGCATGTTTAGATATCATTCTACTGGCATGATACATCTCCAGAAAAACATACCAATTTTCTGCAGCTTTATAACAGGCACTTTACAAGCACTTGATATTATGGTCGTTGTTTTGCAATCTTTATTCCTTATATTTGTCTTTTGTGCACCTTAATATAATTGAAGTTGTGTCAATAGTAACCAGATAACACTTAAAGCACTTGAATATATGGAATTGCTTTTTTTACAGACTGATCATCATTGTGTGTTTGTAAAGTGTGGTAGACTAGTTTAGGGTCATCTTAGGCCACTGTGTCAACAACTCTTCTGTGGAAGGCAATGAGAGATAAGCAGGGGAAGTGTGCACAACATAACAATGTGCCAAGGTCACTGTGAACCAGGTAGGTCAATTGACAACTTCTGCTAATGATACCAAACAGATTATACAGACATATGGTGTATGCTAGTGGCCAAGATTGCTCAAATTTTACTTTCATATGAGCACATGGAGCGCAGAGTTTTTCAATACATAGTTCTGTTTGTAAGTTCCTGTCATGAGCAATGAAACTGCCCACTTTTCTTGACAAAAATGCTCTTTATACTGCAAGTTCTTTAAGCTTTTCCCTGTAGTGGTCTGATGTTGACATCCAGATTTTCCACCTAGGACTGAGGGACAACTACATTATAAACATAGAAACAGTCATTGATGCTGAAGAAAACAACAGATGACATTAAGAATCAAAGGTATATAAACTTCTTAATCTGAATTGTTTTTAAATTTTAACAGGAACTTAAAAGGATTAAAGGTATATAAATGTAAAGTTACACACACACAGCTGTTATGGAGGGCTAGTGTTTTGTTTGAGTGAGAAACAGGATTTTTTTCTTTAAATACTGAGCTGCAAGTATTAATGGTCCTAAAAAAAAGGTTGTCAAGTTTCATGACTGTAAATGTCTTCACATTTTCCACAAGGAGGTAAATGGGCCCCTGGGGACTGTCTCTTTTACTGTATCGTGATGGTAGAGGTTTATTGTGTTTCTGTAGTACAAAACAGCCTTGTCACTATTGGCAACTCGTGAAACATATAACGTATAAGTTACAACCACATTTAAAATATGTGCTCAGTGTCTTATTGACTGTTGTGCTCAAGCTACATATGTAGTATTATTTAATGTTGTTTATTCTGTTACAAATTTGACCTTTTCAGAACTAAAGAACTTTACCAATCATGATCCATTATAGTCATACGTCACAAGCAGTCATATAAATTACTGTTATAGTCCTTTTTGGTGCTTTTTATCACATATTTACTTGAGAAAGAGCAGCGTAAACATCCTGTCCATTTTCTTTATTGACCTATTAAAGAAAAAATGAATAATGTTGGTTTGGAATGGTATGGCAATGAGTAAATGATGACAGATTTATTTAGTTTTTGAGTAAACTATCCCTTTAAAACAGATTCCTCAAAGCTAAGCTCCTCGTGCAGTGAATGCAGGACTATGTGCCTCATGTTTTCGTGTTTCAGGGAGCTCGGAATTAAAAATCAATTGATCCCAGAGGGTTGCTGATGTCACGGGAAGGAGAGGATTATGAATGTTACTATGAGTCATCAGGCTGATCGAAAGGGGAAAAAAACAATTGTGTCGACGTCCGCCAACGTAGTGGAGTGTTTAATGTGTTAATGGCTTGTATGTGCGTGTGCGTCTCCTTCAGCGTGTTTAATGTGTTAATGGCTGACGGTTAACCATCCGTGGCATGGACAGTGAGTCATTTCCACTTGGCAATGAGCCCAGCTGCAGCAGGTGGCATTGCCCCTCCTCACAAACTAAATGGCATTCACCTTTGAACAAAACATTGCTTAATTTTTATTCTTTTCAATGCTCTCTGTGAAGTTTATTATTCCATTAAATCCGTCTGGGCAGGAAATCACACACTTAAGACCGTCTTCATTTACTGGTAGAGTTTGTCGAAGATGTAAGCTAATAATGGCTGTGATGTTTTGTGATTAATTTTTAAATAGACATTAATGGTTTGAACTTCAGTGTGTTCACGTAGTTAAGCAAATCCAACAAGAAAGCCATCAATAGTGTAGTCATGGCTTGTCCTACAGGAGCTAACTGGTCTTTGCTAACCAGCAAAACTGATCCCAAAAGTGATGCTTTTGCTTTTTTTCGAGCACAATGTGTTATGTGGTGACAATATCTTGAGAGAGATCTTGCTATGAGCTCATCTAGATCTTCTTTGATGTTATGATTTAAGTATGTTTGAGGTCATCAAGTTGTTAAAAAAAGGCCAGTTAGAGCAGTAAACCAGATGCCTTTAGTTTCTGGTTTCAGTATTGTTGTAATAACACATTGTCTTAAATCATTTCCACTCTCTTAAGCAGCATGTTTTTAATGCTTCGTCCTCAATATACACTGTATGCAAACACCATCCAGCCTGAACACATTAGCTCAACACCTAATACATATTTTGGTGTTTGCAACAACATCATGTGACAAAAACCTAAGAACAGTCAAATATTCCTTTGCAATTTTTTCATTGCAGTCAAATGTTGGAATTTTACTTTTCTCTCTATGAGAACTGGATAAAATATTGTTGGTAAGATTGGGGTACTGGGTTAGAACGAGGCATTACAACTGCTGTCTTGATTATTAATTTTGAATTAATCAGTGTGGGAATAAACCTCCCACTTATCATAAATGTCAGTGACACAGGGACTAACCTGTGTTTTTTTTTCACTCTTATCTCATATAATTGTGTGCAAGTCATTGACGTCATGTTAGATTAACACACAACTGGTAGGGCAGTCCCTCCGATCCAGTTTCTAATTCTTTTTCCCTTTCTCTCTACACGTTAACTTAAATTTCTCCTGTTTTCAGCCATTCACAGAAGTCATTCTTGTTCAGACCTATCGCATTCTCACATTCGATTGAGCAATAATTTCCTGTTTTACATTCTCATGTTTTATACCCAGCCATCATAGCCAAAGAAAGTCTGAGGGATAAAAAGCAAATATTCAGGAATCTCCACCATCACTCACAAGAATGAATAATGCTAGTTTGGCCGAGTTACCGTGGAACTGCTCATACACCCACTGATTAAGTTTTAACTACCCAGTCAAACTCAAACCACAACTTCTTTACCAGCCACCACACTGTGACTAGACTTTTCTTAACACTTAGTGTCTATAAAATGTGTAAAGATGGTTGGTGAGTTTTCATATAGCCAGCTTTTTAAAAACAAAAATTGTTTTGTGCCATTTATTTTGAAAATCATGTTCAAACCATGTGTGTAAACTGTTTTGTAGCACACCTGACTACATTGTTACATATGCATGTGGTTTATAGGAAACACAACCTAGATCTTTGAAGAACAACATGTTTTGAATTTTTTTACATGCATAATAACCATTGGATAGAATTCCCTGAAGAATAACAGGTTTTGTTATTCTGAAGATAAACCTCTTTCCTCCTAGTCCTACATTCTTTAAATTATGTTTGTGTATGTGTATGTTACGTATTAAATGTGTTTGGAAATATCAGACTCAGCATAAGGTCTTAAACAATATATTTTCGTGTATTTCTTTTATATATATATATATATATATAATTGTGTTAATAAACTCTCAAATGATAAGAAGCTTTAAATGCACTGCAGCTGTGCGTTGGGAGCTTGTGAAAGACGTCAAATCATTGAAGCCTATTTTCAAACGTATGTTTATCAGATGTGTTTAATTTAGTTAAACGCGTGTTTTAGTTATAGTTTAGTTTAGATAGATTACAGCTACTCTGCTAAACTTCTACGTCAAATCCGCCATGTGGCCACGGTCACCTGGCAACACAAAAACCACTTCAGCCAATCACAGGCGTCGTTGGCGCATTGATACGCGCAAACACAACGCCGTATGTTTTTGAATTATATAGATCCACAGCAGCTTCATGGCTTGATTTGTGCATCCTGGCATGTCAGTGTTGGTAAGTCCAAGCAGATACATTATTTGTGTTTTTAACAGCAATTTTATATGTGATCCGCGTGTTGACGACAAGGCTTGAAAAAAATAGTGCCAAGTGGAGGTCTGGAGAATCTAGTAGTTTTCTAGTTAGTAGCTCTTCGGCTGAGTTATAAGAGCGTGCGCATGTGCGTGCTCTTCAAAACTGAAGCTTTGGCATTTGTGCAGCTGTGCGATTGAACGGATGGATTTGACATCTCTTCTACTTTGTGTTTACCACGTTGCTGAGCGCTTCAGGTGGATCTACTGAGAACAGTAAGTTAAACGTGTTTTACAGTTATAACTCAGTGTAAACGCGTTATGTGATTCGGGTTGGGTTTAATCGGAACGTTTGCCTTTCAGTTTGGCACTCCGATTTAATGCATAAATACTGTTTTGTCTGTTTTCTTATCTTAGATAGTGGTTGTGTCGATTTATCTCGTGCTTTCTCTTTAAAATTCACTACAATCCACGTTTTTAGATGAAGTGTCTGGGTTTGGTTTCGGGAAGCATATTGACACGTATATGTTGATGTTAGTCGATCGTAGCTGTGGATTAAATGTAAAAGTTCTGCTTAGTTAAGCGTGCCGAGAAACTCCACGTGTTTTATTCCAACTACATGCATTTAAAATCGATCCATTAATCTATTTGAATCATTAGTGGGTATTAGTTTTTTTATGTGCATGTATGTATATTTTATGGGGAATCATAAATGTTTCACGCTGAGTTCTCGAACGCTCGTTTGGCATTCTGGAAAGTCCTTTAGTCGATGTTCGCTTGTCCAAGTGAGTGTTGCGTTTTAATTTTATCTTTAAATCAGTTATGTTGTCTCTTAAATTTGTTGTTTAAGTTCAGGGAAATTATTTTAATTTTTAATTTGTTAAATAGTGCAACTTGATTGAATTGGAAGTTAGATGAACTTTAACTTTTAACCTTTATTAACTAAATAAAATTGGAAGTACGTGCATTTAAATATCAGATGGTTTTGAGTCAGTGAAGGATTTTTTTTCTTCTGTTTTGTCCCAGGAAACTGCATAGATGACAACCATGGCCTCAGCCTCATCCAGCACTGAAAGTGAGTCACAAAGTGTGCTTACCTGGGACCAGGTGAGCCACTTAAATGATGTTCTGACGGAGGCTGTTCCAGTTCACGGCCGTGGCAACTTTCCTACCCTGGAGGTACGGCTGAAGGATATTGTACAGATGGTGAGGAACCGTCTGGAGCTAAGGGGCATTACAGTCAAAGATGTACGTCTGAATGGTTCCACAGCCAGTCATGTGCTGGTGAAGGACATTGGCTGGAGCTACAAAGACCTGGATGTGATCTTCAGGGTGGAACTTCCTCGGGAAGAGGAGTTCCAGCTCATCAAAGATGTGGTTCTGAGCACTTTGTTGGACTTTCTGCCTGAGGGAGTGAACAAGGAGAAGATCACTCCCTTGACCCTCAAAGAGGCCTACGTCCAGAAGCTGGTCAAAGTTTACACAGAGCAGGACCGCTGGTCACTCATCTCTCTGTCCAACAATGACGGCCGTAATGTGGAACTTAAATTTGTGGACTCGATCCGCAGGCAGTTCGAGTTCAGTGTGGACTCGTTCCAGATCATCCTAGACTCTGTGCTGTCGTATTATGACTTCTCAGAAAATCCCATGTCTCGGCATTTCCACCCTACTGTGGTCGGCGAGAGCATGTATGGAAACTTTGCCGTTGCTCTAGACCACCTCAGGAACAAGCTCATTGCCACCATAAGGCCTGAGGAAATTCGTGGAGGTGGTTTGCTGAAATACTGCAACCTCCTGGTGAGGGACTTCAAACCCACGGATGAAGAGGAGTTCAAGGCCTTGGAGCGCTATATGTGCTCGCGTTTCTTCATCGACTTTCCCGACATTGGTGAGCAACAAAGAAAACTGGAAGCTTATCTGCAAAGCCACTTTGTTGGCGAGGAGAAGAACAAATACAACTACCTCATGATCCTGCGACGGGTCGTGAACGAGAGCACGGTGTGCCTCATGGGACATGAGAGGCGGCAGACGCTCAACCTCATCTCCCTGACAGCGTTTCGGGTGCTCGCGGAGCAGAATGCCATACCTGATGCGTCCAGCGTCACCTGCTACTACCAGCCAGCTCCATATGTCAGAGACCTGAACTTCAACAACTACTATGTGGCCTCCTGTAACCAGTCCATTCCAACTTGGTTGCCTTGTAACTAAGAGACAAATCAAATAATGCCTGTTTATCAAAATCCAAAAGTTGGCCAAGAAGCAGGATATTCTGCCAAAAGGGATATTTCCCTCTGAAGGCATAAATGATATTTAAAATGACAAGTGTTCTGTTTTTTTTTCTCCTTTTTAGTTCCTGATCTGCAGAGGTGTCAAGACATTTCTGATCTAAAGTGATATTTTAGTATCTGAATTAAGTCAGTTGTTTGCTTTTGTTTTACTTCAATATTCAAAGTTTTCAGATTTGAGTTTGTTGTTCCCATTTCTGTCCCTAATTCGAGAGATTTTTTTCCATATTGAAATGTTCCCGTAGTGCCTTAACACAATCTAACCTGAAAAAATTAAGGAAAATGTATATTGGGAATTTTTTCCTGTGTGCTTAACAAAAAAAGCAAAATGCCAAAAAAATAATAATAATGTTCTTTAGAAATGGAGAGAAAAAAATATACAAAACTTGTAAAATTTGTAAGAAAAAGACAAAAGGTTCGAGCACAGGTGAATTAGATACTTTAGGCCTTTTTGGTAATACTGGTGGGCAGCTAAAGTTATTTTTGTTTCCATTAATTGAAATGTATGATTCTGAAACTGAATCATGTTTTCATAGCAATGTGCTTCAGTTTGCTGTGTAAATGCATACAGATCATATTTGATGCATCGTACATTTTGGTGAAATGGCTATTTGTAAATTTTGTTCAGTCTTGCTTGTTACACTCATGGTGAGACTGGAATAGTTGCATCAAGACGGTTTTGCCCCCAATTTTTCCACAGAGCTAAAGGAGCTGTTTAAAAAGTAAAATGTATGATGCAGTGTTTGTTAAAGAAACTAGATTGAAGAATCTTGGATATAGTGGTTAAATTTTCCACAGAGAGGCTGAGTTAATCTGTGTGTGTGTGTGCATGTGTGTTTGAATGATGAGAGGTTGGGCTTCTCCATACAAGGATCAGCTGCGAGTATCAGGCCTGATCTTTTTCAGTCATTAACATACTTAGTACAGCAGCGTGTAACAAGACCTTCAGTCTTCTACGAACATGCTAACTTGTGTCACCATGCTCTAAAATTATCCCACCCGGCAGGATGCGCCTTGAATGGACAGAGAGGGGTGGAATTTTTAGTGAGGCTTCTGTCTCCTCTGAATCATGTCACTATGCGAAAGACGCTGGTATGTCACAAACCCTTTTCTGGTCATTGAGGACTGAGAGGAGATTCTGGGAGCAAACTTTTTCTGATTCAAATGGATGTTAAAGCATCTCCATGCGGAATCCATTCCAGATCTTATTTGGTGTCTTGCTTCACAGAATGTTGCTATGGTCAGTTATGTTGAATCAGTTCTATGTTTATAAGACAGTGTTAAATCTGACAGGCTATTCTTGTCTGCCTTTCCCCTGCAAAGACATGCAACGCTCTTATGTAATGGTGAACAGCTGCCCCTGCCCCTCCGTTTCTCTCGGCTCATGCGTCACAGCTCGTGCTGGTTCAGCTTGTACAGGCACACGCAGTAGATAAATGGAAGGGCCACGTTCCATCTCTTATCTGCTGTCTGACAGACTTTTAGAGTAAGGACAGAGGACACGCCCCCGGCCATATTAAAGAGGAATAGATTTTTACTCTGTGTGTGTGTGTGTGTTTGTTTTTTTTGTGGACCAATGTCTGAGCCTACAGCATAGCACACAGGTGCCTTTTTTGTGATCATCTAAGCTAGACCTCGTACCTCAGGCTGTCGTGTGTGTGATCAGAATTCATTTAATAATGGTGAAGACGTCAAAGAATCTGGTTTGTTTGGTGTAACCCTCTAACTCGAGTGTAATGTCACACCTAGTCCCTCCAAGCCTAGTTGTCTAGTCATTCCAGTTATATGGTGTTGTTGTGACATCTTTCACAATCTTGCTACTAACCAAAGCAAGTGTAGATAAAATGGCCTTTTTGTTTAAAATATCCAAGACTTAATTAATTAAATACACCAGTTACTGAATTGCACTTTAACAGACTTGTAATTCTTTAACAGCCTGTAAGCTGTAGGGTTTGAGGTCTCAGGGAGATGTGAAAAGAGCTACACTATATCTTGAGAATTATGATCTGCAGACTTCCTGAAAACTATATGTATTGTGTTACTATTTTGAGTTACAGGTGCACAGAAATGTCAACTCACCAGGAAGTTACTTTCATCTCAGAACAGGTTTTTTTTTCCCCTCTCTTTTAGGTGACTGATATGATCTTTAGGTGCCGGCCAGCAGAGGCTCACCGTTTTATTAGGATCTCCCGTTTGAAAGGAGAAAACTGGTCGTGCCTGTATTTTTCCTGTTTTATCTTGTCCAGATGTGCTTCACACGGAGGCCTTGTGTGATAAGCCTTGGCTTCTTTTTCATTTACAGTCTGTGTACAGTATGTTTCTCAGAAAAGGGAGTGTTGAAAACATGCTTTGTGTGTTTTGAATTCATATTGTGTGGATGGCGTTGTTTTTTTCTTTGTCCTGTTTTTCGGCTGTAATTCTATATATCCCAGTGTTACTCCCTCTTTCTTCAGTAGACAAAGGTGTTGGGGCTTTTGTGAAGTGGCTCTGGATGTGTCTGTAACTGTGTGTACAGGGAATGTTTATAGGTTTGGACATGCTTGTTTAAAGTGCAAGTCAACGATGATGGAGGCCTTTTTGAACCCTTTTGCAAGCTTGCAGGTGGAGTTGTGGATTTCAGCAGAATTTGTTTACGTTTTTTTTGTGATTATTTGTCTTTGTGAGGATGCTAACGATTGTGAGTTTAAACATACATGAAGGATGGAATGTCTATATATGAAAAGCACTATAGATATTATTTTGAAAAAGTTTCTCTGATGTCAGCATGGTGATTATGATGTAGATGATGATGTCATTGTCATTTTGTTTCTCAGCACTTTTACCTCACTATAATTTTCCTTTGGGTGGAATTGTGAATAAGGAAAATGTGTATCAAGGGGAAAAATAAAGTATTGAAAGCTAATTGTTTTCATGCTCTTTTGTTCATAGTTATATTTTTCCTGAATGTGTATAATATTTAAATAACAATTTAATAAATATTTGGAATAATGGGAAGTTTGTGGTTTCTCTGGTGAATTGATTTTAACAATGCACATTTATTTTAAAATACAACTTAAATTCAGATATTTAAAGGCACACCTCATCGCAGTATTTTCCAGTAATAATGGTGACTGATGGCGTCAAGTGTTTGAATGATCTGGTGTTCAGTGAGGTGTTCAGTCCCAAGGGTCCTCGGGCCTCTGTGGTGTTCATCACTGCTGCATTGCTCCACTGCCTTTAAAGGCACAAGTATGAATCAGCGCTCTCTACAAGCCTGAAGCAGTTCTCTGAGGAATAAGATATGAATCAGCCATACAGCGGCTTTAAAAAGATCAGATAGTTAAAAGATTTAGTTTATTACCTCCTGCTCTGTGTTGTAAATGTGTTAATTGAAGAAAAGATTGTGGGAAATATTGAGAACCTGTTTATAGAAGATTTACCTCCTGTACTGTCTCCATCATTCACTGTGAGATTATACTGTGGTTAGCAGGAAGCTTTTTATAAGGTGAAACATGAGTGTGAACTTTGTTTAAAGTGGTCGGGCTATGTAACCTAATTCCCTAGGCAGTGTCTGTTTACAACTGTTTAGTTTAGTTAGTACATTTTAACATGCAAACCAAAAAATAAATCTATCGTCTGGAATATTCTTTACATATTTATTTCATTGCATCTGTTTTTCTCATGTTCTGTTGTTTTGTAAATGTTTCTGCAGTGCTCAGAAATTAGTAATATTTCTTAAATAATAATTAAAAAAATTACATTATAATTAAAAAGTATTTATCCATTAATACAATAATGCAAAGATAAATCCACTTCTTCAGTTTGAATGCTTGAATTCTGTGCTTGAATTACTAGATTTCCATTCTTCTGTTGTATGGAGTTACCTAACATGTTTTTACAGCTCACTTCTGCTACATGTGGAACTTTCACACATTAAATCCAGAGGTACCAACACGCAGGTGTGTGTGTGGACTTTAATCAAAGGTCCAGGACAGTCACAGCTTATTTCCATTAAGTCCCAAAGCTCAGTCACTGGAAGTCAGTGGGAGGACAATAATCGGTGAAAATGGCCGGCTAACAATGACTGATTTCTGGAACAGCGCTGGTAGAAACATGTAGAGTGAGACAATAAAACCACAGCACACAGCAGAATCTTTACAGCAACACAATGTCTAGTTTCCTCTCCATTCGTTTCTGTATTATTTTTTTATATGAGACATATGGCAGGGAAAAAGCTTAGGGAGCTTTAAACAATCAGTCTTCTCTGCATATGGGTTATATGACTGAGTGTATAAAACATGCCAGCATTCTGTGTACATAAACGTGGTCGAGCATGTGTTTGTAAATGTGTTTCTCCATAATGTTTATGCTGCTTGTCCTTTGAATCTTACTACAATGAATTAGTCTTCAATTTTATTTGAATTAACTGTTGCTGGACCATAAAATAACATTGGCACTCTATTCCCATTAAACTTTCAGGACTGTCTACAAGGTCTTAAAGATCTTATGAACTTCGTTTGGGGAGATGTTTGAGGAGAGCATATTGAAAAGCTTTTTACATCAAAGCCATGAACTATGATTAGATACTTGCTAGTCAGTCTGCTGGAACATTTTGGGGGATGGACAGTCTTATTTGGGAAAGCGTTCTTTTGACATGTTTAGCTCTCGATAACATTCCCGTGGCATTCTCAGAAGACAACACAATGTTCTGCTGATGATGATTATCATACAGTTTCAAAAGTGACGTTTTTGCTGTCTTATGTAAGCAGGAGGTGGCAACTTATCAATTCTCTGAGAAAACAAGCAGCTTAAGCAAACTCTCTTTCCTGCCCAGGAAACAGCCAAGCTGCTCAAACAGTAAATGCATGAACATCTTTCAAGTGTTGCCATTTATAGGAACTCAAGGTCCTGAGAAACAGGTGAGAGATGGAGGGAGGGTTGCCAGATGTTCTTGTGGCTGAAACAGAGAGCGAGAGAGAGATAGAGGTTATGGGGTAAGGAGGACTGAACTCCACAAATGCTATTTTTTGACCTTGTTTGTTAATTCTCAGAAGTGATCCTATTGCACCATTCATTTTCCTCTATCCTATACCCTTGTCTGATGGGCTCAAGGTCCTAAGACTCAAGTCTTCAAGACCATCTAAACATGATGGTTGCAAAAATATGAATATTCTTTAAAATATAGCAGACTCTTATGTTTTAAACACACAAAAGCCTTCAAATGCTATGCAATTTTGCTAATTTGCAAATTTCATAAATATAATGGGATTTTCTTAAATGTCTTAAATTTTAAATGTCCCCAACTAGGGTCCCCCACAATTTTGACCATTTCCACCGCTGGTCATGTGTTCGAAATATCCCTTAAGGATATGGGATACAGGATACAATTTTAGCTAATTATAATAATTATTTAGCTATTAATTTTTATGTGTTTTCCTTTTGCCTTTCATGGAAATACAAACTCAAAGAAAATATATTTTTCATTCCAGTTGCTTTGCCTTTCTGGAGTTACAACCTTATACCCCTTATAAAAGTCACTCAGTAAAAATGAATTACTGTTTGCTTGTGTCATCACTTCCTTAAACTTTTCCTATCTTGCTGTTGCTCTCATTTACATTTGTTCACGCCGAAATGTTCTGCACACGACCATTTATGCTATTTCCCAGAAACATGCATGGTTTAAAAAAGTAGATCAGTGTGGCTATACGTGTGAAGCTTGAGGTTTTTGCTAGGAAAAATGCTTTTTGTTGAGGGTATTGCTGCCCCCTACTGGCAGTAACACTGACAGCACGGTGACCCCCTCCTGCCCTCCTGTCTCAAAGTCACGATTTTCCTCAGTGTAAGACAATGTGTTGTGGAGAGCAGAACAATAAGCAGATGGTCTGTGATAATCGATGCTATATTTCAGTTCCAGCAATGATAAAAGAGATCAAGCGTCAATGTTCCCTCACTCACTTAATCACTGTGCTGCCTATAGGGCCAGTCAATCTGTTTTATTTCATTCTGCTTCATCAAACTGTTTCTTAGTTTTATTTGCAGTGATTTTTTGTGCATCAGTAATTTTTTGGTAATAAAATATTCTGATAAAGAAACATGAGAAAATAATTCAGTTCACATTTTTTTGCTGTTTTTTATGGTTCATTTCCAAAGTAACTACTGATAAGAAAACACTGGGGTATTTTAAACATGCTTTTCAAAATCAGAGAACAAAATAGTTTAGAAAGCTGAATCAAACATATCAAACATATAAATATATGATATATTAGTACATTTGGGTAATGTATAATTGCTGTGTTAGGAGGGTTATATCAGGTCAAAGGAATTAGCTGGAGCAAGCCTGCAGACCATCCAATGATGAAGCACACGGTCACATGCTGTTTTCCATCACACACACACACACACGCGTTAATGTGGTTCTGTTGTGATTCCACACTACTTGGTCTGATTCACAGTAAATCTGAATCAATCCTGTCCAGGTGTTACAGTTTACCGCAGATTTGCTGACCCTCAAACAAAGCGAGAGCTCTGTAACAGACCGATTCATTTTCCTCACCACATGCATCTCTGCACCCCGGAGACGCCAGCACACAGTTCTCAAGCACTTACTGCAGGTCACAGATTAACTCATGAAGAGGCATGAATATTCTTTACACTCATCAAAGCATATTTCTCTCAAAATGTCACATACAGCATAATTATCTATTTATTCTAGTTATGTGCATATTTTAAATACAGAATATGGCAGACCGCTAAATAAGGGCTGGAGAATTAGTCATTCTCAGAAACAGAGTCTTCAGAATGCCACATAAGCATTTTTGGTAACCCCTTCCCTGCTGTGTAATAACTGTGTAATTGTACAACTGCTTGTTTTGGGGGCAGGAAAATGAACACAGCAGCATTTAATAATGTGTTTTCTATGGCGAGTAAAGACAATCCAAACTATAGATTGAGGTATTTTTGTATTTTGATTTGGAAGAAATAAAGTTCCACCACTGAGTTACAGAAGCTTGTGCTATGTTTTAAATCTGCCTTTATTTGAAATATATTAAACACACTTAAACACAAATAGGTGAAAAAATTGATATAAAAAATTAATGACACCCAAACAAAGATTAATGATAACATCCTATTATGAGGTTTATTTTATTCACATATTCTCATCATCATCATACTTCATTTAAAACAGTACAAAACTGAACAAAATCACTAGGTTGTTCCAGTAAGGAATCACTAAAACAAACCAAAATTAATAGTAACAGACTGCATTTGTTGTATCTACAGTTAAATATTTACAATGCCTCACTTTGGCCGTGCATGTAAATCTGCTTCACTTAGATGTTTAGATGACAATACAAACTAAAATGATCCAAATTTTAGTGCACCTTATGTGAAACAGCCTGTATTTGAAGACCCACCACTGTGAACACTGTTGTACCATAAAGACAGTAACAAAAACACTGGAGTAAACATACAATCTGAAAATCAGGGCAACTGTTCATAAATCCCAAAGAGAATCATCAAAAAAAATTAGGTGCACACAAACTTTGAATCATTGTTACTTTGGTTTCAGTGGTGCTGCTGAAATGTTATTAAATGTTAATGTAATTATATATCATATGTTATAGGGAAAAGAAAGTCATGTGATTCCTGTATCAGAGATCCTTCACAGGTGCTGTTGTTAGTCTTCATATCCTTCATAAGGTTTTTTTTTAATCTGTAGTGATATTTTTGTTAAATCAGGAAAACTGCTCCTGCTATGACGTCATAGGCGTGGAATGCAATAAAATGATTTCAAAACACTGTAGACTTGGATGGCAAAATATAACTGAGATTACTGTATGGACGAAAACACGAGAAATCAAAAATAGCAGAAATGATGAAGTTTCCACACATTATTAACACAGATACGCAATGTGTGTTTTACAGTTACAAAATATTGTTTATTTTGCATATTTGTCCAATTAAGTCTCTGTCCACACACACATAAATACGTCTTCTGAAAGAGCTTAAGTCAGACCAGCAGTTTCTTCCGACATGTTGGTTTCCGTGGCAAATTCAGCAGGTTGTTTATACAGCATTATTGAAAGACGGAAGATCGACTATCTCTGAGCATCAGGGAGAAAACTCAGTTCCCTGGAATGACTGCGATACATCTTTAATGACATCCACTGAAGCTTAAGTCGGGTCATCGGTTTTGTTTCCCCAGGAGCTCAGCATACAGTGGCCGATCCAGTCAAATTTTATTGCACTGGGTTCATCTGATACCGTCACAGGCCTGAGGAGTGAGCCGTATAATACGGACTGTTAACCTGAGAGAGCAGAGATGACATTTATGAGTACAGTTGAATAAAGATAAACAAACTGTAGTAAAGGTTACATTTGGTCACAGACCAGTCAAGAAGCAGTAAACGCTGTAAAAGCCAATGGGGAATTGGCGAAGGGCCACTGTTACCACATCATTACACTGGGATACACCTACATCCTAGAGCTTGTCCGCTCGGATACCAAGATAGATTGAAAAGCAACAACAAATGCACCTCAAGATTAATGGCATCCCTTTAAATAACCACAGGGATGCAAATATTTAGCAAAGGTTGTGGTTTCTAGGATACATACTTGAAAAAAATGAATTCAAGGATTCCAATAGCTAAACTAGCGCTTTGCGGTGATGTGCAAGGAATTCTGTTTTGCTAAATCACTTCCTGAGGAGAATTTAGCAGGAAGCAGAAACGCTCCAGGTTAACGAATTATAACAGTAATTATAATAATAATTATAATAATAATAACAAGACCAAAACATATTTACAACAGTCAAGCATCAAAGAGAGAAACAAAAAAAAAAACAAAAAAAACCAGGTAAAATCCTCCAAAATGACTGATAATCCTTAAACCTGCAATGTGGATGCACAACAGAAATTTAGGGCCATAAAACATGAGACCTGACAATGCTTTGTGTAGTTATTTGGGTTATTTAAATTGACTGAGGTTGGATTTTCCATGGCAATACATAGAAAAAGCAAGCCAGGTGCAGCTGGCATTAAAAGACACCTTAAACTGCTATTTCCTCTACTGCCCATTAACTTCCTGAGTAATCAAAGAATGACAGGAAATACTTGAGAAAGAAGCTCCAGCACTGAATCCACAGCTGGAGACACATGCTGCATTATTATAAGCACAGAAACATTCACTGAAAATGTGTTCATCTATTCAAGTTATAAGGGCACTGACACAATGTTTGAATATTTCATAAGGACAATCAACTCAAGCACATCTCTGAAGTCACCATTTCAAGAACTACTGATAACAGAAGGAGAGTCCCACTGAGTCACGCAAAGCTACATTTCAAACTAAAGGCTTATTGCATTCAGCAGAAACTTTATGTGGGATATTCCATTATGAAATACTGTACATATCTGCAGGGTATACTAGGACATACTGTAAATATGTTGCTGATACATATCATTTGCCCTTTCAGTAACATTAGTCATTTAATATAATACTGGATCTTGACTTCTGTTTTACACACATAACACGGGCACATATATAAAAGCAAAAAAAATTACTGATACTTTACTGATCTTTAATATTTGATACTTTACTGGTAATTTACTGATAATACGCTGAAATGTCACCGTTTGCTGTAACATTAAAACACAAATACAAAATGTTTTTCATGCAAATCAAATGCACGCACACACACAACCTGTTGGATAAAATGTGTTTTAATTAAGTCTGTGCCTCTGCACTCAGGTTCAGCCTTCACATGAATACAACACGACACGCACCTGGTGTGACACATTAGTGCATGATCGATTCTACACTTCACCCCACAGCTTACAAATTTCATTTACAGGGATCAAAACATGCAGCTGTAATTCTGTGAATTCTAACCCAACACAAAAAATACTATATGACCATACAGTGCCTGGATAACTGTATCATTTATGTTAGAATTGTATCTTTCGTTAGAAACACAGATGTGATCAGGGGCCATTTCCAAGACAGACGGAACCGCCGTTGAATCATTTTCCTAGATTAAAGGAGCGTTCAATAAAATATCTCCATTAACAGTGTGATGCAGCTAAAGATCTGTGTCTGTGTGTGTCTTAAAACAAATAAATAAATAAAAGCCTTTTTACGCTGCACTGCAACCTATATTTTATTCTAAAATGCTATATAATTACAAATGTAAATTTGGCGTGATAAAGATGTCAAAACAGTTATAATGATATATATAATTCATATAATTTTGTCTGACGTATGTCTTGTATGGTGACACATATACTGATGTAAATGAAACACTACTATCAGAATGAATAGATTAAGTAATAAATTATGTAATAAAACGCTTTAAACAGCTTCTCTGTCGGGCCTATTCTGTAAATGCCTCTTGAAAATGTGTGTGGTGCACTAGGGTGCTTTTTTACATTTCAGACGGAAAATCAATTTGGAATCATAAATTAATGTTGGATAAAGAAAATCACATTATGTCAGGATATGTCAGTAATAATTTGTTAGAATTTTTTTATACAATTATTGGGCAATTTAAAATACTGAATAGGAGAAAAGATACTGAGAATCGCTTACTTGAATTTTCCAATTTCCAAGAAAAAAAACACCTATCCTGTTCAGAAAATGCCTAGAATTTGAGAAAAGCCCTTTTGTTTTGCAGGAGACCACAGTCTAATGATTTCTGGTAGCATGAGGAACGCTAAGTGCTAAATTACACCACCCACCAACTGCCGTGACAAAACTAAGAGCTCAGGAATGACATCATGAAAATCAACATAACCAAGTCCAGTCCAGATGGGTCTGATAAGTGGAAGGATACAGTTTACCATTGGCTGAGACAATAGCCTTTGACTACATTTCTAGTTGGAACAGTGATAATAAAGATAACAGCATTTTAATATTCACGCAACCAATGTTCTGCACGTTGAACGAAAAATGCCAAATGACGAGTTATAATGCAATAACTTACTAAACAGTTTTTGTCATGTTTCCTTTAAACTGTCACTCTAACCCACATAACAGGTTGAATCATCTTGAGAAATAAAGTGATGTTTTCCACGTTGAGTCTGAGCGGAGGCAGCTAACTCTCAGATGAGTTACTTTCTCACGACTGAGGCCTCTTGAGAAGGGAATGACTTTCCTCCACCCATACTTAAAGACTTATTTTTAACTGCTGACCTAAAGAATCTCCTTTCCACAAGCCAAACAACCCCTTTTAGAATATAAAAAGGACATCATTAAGAACTAAAAAAAAAGCTGGACATTTTTGTGTAGTAGCTTTACCAAAAATAAAACAAACTAAAGCTGAGTTTAAATAACAGGGAAACCTGATTAGAGAAACACAAGTCGATCTTTTGTGTTATTAAAGGTATTACGGTTTTCAGGAGGAATTTCCCTAAAATTGCTTCGACAATTGGTTGCATGTTGCACATTCAAAATACCTTAAGCACTGAGAAAACCATTGCGATTGAAAAAAAGAACAACTAAGCTGAACAATTTTCCTTAAACATATGAAAACATATGACAGATATAGAGAAAACAGCCCCACACATGAAGACATTGTTCGTGATATCATCTGAGATGTGGTTTTTCAACTGAAACAACACTATCTATCTTAACCAGAACATGATATAAATAATATGATATTGCTAATTTGTGATTTTGTGGGGTGCTAGTGAAGCATCCGTTTCTCTCTGAAAACGCCTAGAGATTTAAAAGTAAATAAAGAAAAGCTACTTTGACAAAATATTTTAGGCTTTTTTTGAGAGTCTGACAAGAGATGTCAACACAGGGCTGAAACCATCTTTTGGGAGACTTGTCAACACTGAGGTGTGTGTCACAGGGTTGGAATCTCACCCGTGTGTCATACTCCAGGACGAAAGGCGGGATGTCGATCTGCTCGGGCAGGATGCAGGTGAAGAGCTGCTGCAGGTTCTCTATGTGATGGACTTTCTCTTTCAGGCCTGATACACTGAACGTTGTGAAGAACCATGTGGACATCTAACAGAAATCAGAAGCAAAAGTCTTAGAGAAAAAACTAAAGGTGCTTAAACTTCTTAAAGTTAAACTACATTCTGCATGTTGCATTTTGCACAATTTATTTGTTTATTGTTGCCTTGTTACCGAAAATTTGGGACATATCTTCTGTATTAGATTACATTTTAAATTTGAAACCGAGAAAATTGAATGATTGACATAATTGTCATACAAAATGAGACAATATAATAAACAGCTGCTGTAAGGTTCATTTCTTCAGTTGTAACTTCACAGGAAACCAGCATAGAAAACACACCATCAATCGATCAATTTAAAAACAGACAGCTCCAGAACTGTTAAACATATACACAATTTGAATATTTCCCTGCTCCCGGAGAAACTTCAGAAGCGTTTATGTAAATGACTCATCCCTAATGCTTGAACACGTCTCACACCTGGGAATGTTACAATGGTCGGGCATTTGCTGAGCGAAATGGATGCATTTTTAAACTAACAATTATTTGACACTTAATTGCAGGGGTTGTTCTGCGTTTGGAGAAAACGGAGCATAATTGTTGCATAATTTCACAAATCAAAGCAAGGGCTGGCAAAGACGACACACACTCATAAACACTTCAACTACCTGAATAGGTTGTGTGGAACACTTTGGAACACTTAGTGTGGACGCATTATGAATATTAATGCGGTTTCAGAGGTGTGTTTACACACAGTCTTTCTCAGTCAACGTGAAACATGTGGAGCTGACGGCTGTGAATTAGACCATAGGCCTGTACTAGCACTAAACTAGAGCTTTCATGGACCTGCTTAATACTAGATGAACATCTATCTCTGCCTTTAATGGACCCAAACAGGAGCTGATGAATTGAGGAACTTACCTTGGAACGGAACGTCGGGTGAACGAAGTAAAAAGCTCTCAAGTTTTTCTTAAACCTACAACACAAAGAAAACATAGAAATGGTTTGGTAAACATTATCAACACATCAACAGAATGACTTACACAGTGAATTCCTTTAGCGCAGCATTACTGCCTTAACAATAACATTAAACCCATTAGAAAGCAAAGTGGCTTGTGCACAAGAGTGCATTTTTAAAGAACGAGCAAGAGTCTGTGAATCGGGTCCAGAGGGCCTGTCGTGTCCAAGCCACACGTTTGTTTCCAAAAAACACAGACTGATACAGATCTGGACAACTGGCTGGCCAGGAGCGGAAGGGTGTTTTGAAAGATTGAGGGACGTGTCCATCAAGTTCTCCTCTTTCCCACGATGGTCTCGCACCATTTGGTCCCACGAGAAAAGGTTATAGGGAGTGATAACATCATTGACTTGCTCAGCTATTGACACAATTACCCTCTTTAAACCTTATGCTCTTACAACAGCAACATGTTTGTATGCTTCTTTAAAGATCAAAGTCTGGAGAAGACACGAATGACGTGTCTTAAGATAATTAAAAATAGGATAACAATAATTGTTCCTTTTTCTGGTGATACCTGATAACACATGACGTGACAAATTGGACTTGGTTTTCCTGTCATGAGTCTTGCTGATCT
>JAZGTK010002683.1:4834-23286 GCA_036877625.1 Ambastaia sidthimunki | reverse complement strand
GAGACAGAGAGAGAGACAGAAAGAGAGAGATAGACAGATAGAGAGAGAGAGAGAGAGGGAGAGACAGAGACACACAGAGAGAGAGATAGACAGAGAAAGATAGACAGAGAGAGAGAGAGGGAGAGACAGACAGAGAGAGAGACAGAGAGAGATAGACAGAGAGAGAGAGAGGGAGAGACAGAGACACACAGAGAGAGAGATAGACAGAGAAAGATAGACAGAGAGAGAGAGAGGGAGAGACAGACAGAGAGATAGACAGAGAGAGACAGACAGAGAGAGAGAGAGAGAGGGGGGGTGTGAGGGGGTATGATCTGTGACATTTAAGGTACTGTGAAGGTGAGGTGCTGTGGGCGTCGGCTGTGAGTGACAGGCGATAAATACTGCGGTCAGCCTGCAGCCCCGCCGCACACGCTAATCGCAAGAAAACCTTTGACAGCGTGTCCCACCTGCCGCCAAACGCCCCCCACCCCCTCTGCGCTCTTAAAAATTACACTTTCACCCATAATTACCCCACATACCGCCTGAAACATTCATTTAACTGACAAAAAACAGCAAATAAACGAAACAAAGCGCTCATACTGAGGTTCACATTCTCAGGTGCGTTTAAAGAGATCCTGAGGGCTGCTTTACTGTTGTTTCTCTTTTCCGTTGGTCATTTGTATGTGTCTGAAGCACAAAAGGAAGTGCCAACAAACAAGACATCCATCACCTTGACAGACAAAACAAATTACACGCTGAGGAGAACTTTAATGTGTCACACAGGCTAATAGTGTCAAGCCGGCTGCCAGTGAACCTGCGATCTCTCCTGCGTCCGTTCATCTGCTCGCCAGCACAGCTAGCTTACGTTACGCGCCTGGGAAACGCTAGGCCAACGCTAGGCCAACGCACCTTTTTGGCATAACTCATGAAGGCTTGTCACAGACATCAAGGACTTTATTAAAAGTCTGAGGAGGCCGTTCCCCTTAAAATCAAGGTTTTCGAAATATTTCATCAGAAAATTGTGCTTGACGGAGAGCGAACACAACAACAAAAGCACAAACTACATTAGTAAGATGTTTTTAACATTGTATAAAATGTTATTGGTAGGTCAGTGGAAGGTTTAAAAACATTACAGAACTTTTTACAATTCTGAATAACGTTCTTGTAACACGAATTGGTTAGCTGGGTGACTGGTTGGATGGATACCTGGGTCTTTGTAAAGCCAATGAAAGTGTAATTACGTGCCTTTGGCTCTGGTGAAACGCATGGCACCGATGACAGCCAGCAGAGCTGTGAGGAGGCAGGAAGGATTACAGTCACCCTGCCTCTAGCTCTGCCTATGGGCCACGTCACCTCGGCAGGTCACCTTGACTGCAGCCTTACAATTTTACCAGTCATTAAACACTAAATCCAGTCTCCACGCGCACCTTCCTCGTCATTGCTCAAAACTGACAAGGCCAACGCATCAGGGCCCAGCGCTACCGCCGACCCCCGCTAGCGAGCTAGGCGAGCGCGGCTAAGCCTGGTTCAGGAGCGCTCTGTAGCTAACTGTGTTTGACATCATAATGTTGCGTACTCAACACCGGTTCAACTGTACTGAAATCCTGCCAAACAGATTAAAGCCCTGAAACTCAAAAACAAGTCCACGGAATTAACATTATTCAAATCAACATGATGAAATTGACAGTTCAAGTTCAGCGTCTCGCGGCTCCCACGCAACCATGCTTTATTGTTTCTTGTAGTTTGGTTTTGTCACATGCATTGGCAAACGTCTTCACAGGAGTCTGTTGACATAGTTAAAGGTATGTCGATGTCGCTTACTTAATATTCCCCATGTTCAATATCCGAAGCAGCGAGTCTTACATATTCAGCAACGCGGAGATATTTTTCAGGCCAGACAAAGCGCACATGATAAATTGGACAATAAACACTCTAATCTAATATGGCAGACGTGCACAGGAGGCTAATGAGCTGGTGAATATGAGCTCAGTGTAAACAGGGACATCTCCTCAAGCAGGCCAGCTAAGGATTAGCAAAGCTACAGAGTTTACGCCCAACCATTCGATTTACAGCAGGAGGGCAAAACTCTCTTTTATTCAGTTTGGTGGTGGGTGCAGAACTATAATTAGTAACAGAATCTAGGTCTGGGTGGTACGACAACATCATAGCGACGGTGTAATCTGTCAACTGCTAGAGATTTCGTTATTGACACGTGAGAGCGATGAAGAAACAAGGAAATATGGAGCGGGACATGCTTGATATTAAAAAAGTTATTAAAAGAGCAGGGGGCCACGAGAGAGAAGTTAATTTGATGCGAGCGAGCTGTGTGCCAGACGGATGAGCTTGTGAAGACTTGGTGTTCGTCGAGTGATCAAATACACTCAAAAACACAAATCAAAGCATTTGTCTTTTATAGAATTCAATTAGTTGTTATCAGTTGTGTCTTAAGTGAATGTAACCAGACAGCAAAAATTGGATGTGCCAAAATATTGGCTCTGTGCATTAGGAAACACATCGTAACCTAACAGACCTGCAGCTGTACACCATGTCGTGAATATTAATCGAACAACAACAGAGAAAGAGAAAACGGTTAAAAACAATACACACAGAATGAGCAACACCAAGATCTGATGGCTATATTTAGACCACTGCTTTTGGAGTATTTTTAGAGGCCAAGAAACAGGACTACAGATGAAAGCAAAGTAGAACTGAAGACCTAAAAAAACCCATCTCAATATTACTTCAGGTATGTAGCCTTTACGATGTCAAATCAACGTCATTTCAAAACGTGGTAGCTTTTGTTCTTCAGGTATTTCAAAATAAAAGTTTTGCGACATCGCTAACTTCCTCCAAACACATTCCTCTGCTTCTGAGAGTGATTTCCACCTCTGTGGAGACGAGTGATGGCTCAAACAGTTTCCTGGTATCTGGGTATCATGTGGGTGTTATTTAATATTCAACATCCTGGTTCTACAATTTCTTGGGGCTTTTCTTTTTCGACATGAAATTCATTAGCCTGGTGCAGCGGCTCCCCGGAGCCCCTAAAAGCTTTCAACAAAATACATTTTGATTGCACAATACCCAAAATAATCTCTTTACAACCAGAAGCACATATTCGCTTTTCTGCTTTTAGCTGACAAAAAGTTTTATGCCCCCAAAACTTTTTCTTTATTCATGAACAGCATTTAAACAATGATTTGTGAAATGTGCAAATGTAAAACGGCCGAATTAAATGAGACTTTATAAATACGCGTGTATGCCCCATCTAACAATTTTTGGTTATTAAAATGTTTCCATTAAACAAAAACATTAAAAATGTTATTTTAAAATTTCTTGAAATGTTCAAAATTTCCTGTTTTCAGACACTGTATAAACATTATTGCTTGTTTATAAGAAACGTTTAGTTCTGTAATTAAACGTTTCAGTAACAATTTAAGAATAACGTTTTTGATACAACACTAAACAACACTACACACTAAAAAAATCATTCTACTAACGCTACTGCAAGAATATTTTGAGAACTTGAAGAGAACTTGGAGAGAACGTTAGCCAATGTTCTGACAACATTCCCTGTTGGTTGGGTATATACACACATATATATTCAGCTTAGCACAAATTCCGCCCTATCCTACCAAATTTTAGGATAAAGCAATAATAAATCTCCTTAAAACAGTGTAAGATATTATAACTCATCAAATATTAATGATAATAGGTATTCTTCATTTATCAATGTGACCACTGATAGCCTGAAGTTATTTTATCATTATAGTCTATTAGTGCCTAAATGAAGGTCTTAAGGGTTAATGAGGAGTGAATACGTATTGTTAATAATGCAGAAATAATATATTGCTGATAGGATGATCCCTGGGTCATGACATTGAGATGAAACAGGGTTTTATCAACCCAACAGAATACAATTACGGGTAACTTTTACAATATCTCTACATTTATTCAATTCTCGCTTATCTTTTGTGCTTTCCTTCACAGTTTACGAGCTTCTCGAGACTGACAGTTTTCAAAAGTCCTGACATATTTTCCTCCATTCAGCATCTAAAAATGTTCTATTCAAGAATGTACGAATTCAGTCCCTGCCACTTCTGAGAGCTCAGAAAGTCTCCAGGCCTCACAAACAACAACGAAAGTTCCTTATGTTGTTCTGTCAGCATTACATTCCCAGTGCTGATGGTACCATTTCCCTACACAACCGAATGTCTTCATACAGGCCTGTTATGTGCAGGGTTCCTCCATTGTTCCCCAAACATCATTGGATAAGACAGAGACACAGAGCATTTGCGGAAAAAACAGGTCTCAGCAACTGTGATAACAATGTATAATTTAATCCAGGGCTGTGTTCTGACCCTCCGTGGACTCACTACAACTCCTCCCCGACTCTTTGCATTATTCAAGCTAATGGTGACCCTGAAATAGAAAAAGCGCTTCTTATCTCCTTAAAGTTTTATGGCGTGGAGCGCTTAGAGAGTGGAAGGGAAGTACACACTGAATAAAAAAACGTTGGAACTCAGTCCGTGACATGTTTGCGCTAATGCAAGTTGAAAGATGTTTTTGGCCTAGAGAGCACAGGCTGTGGAGGGATCTCATTGGACGAGGAAGTGACATAACTCCTTGAGGGAACTTCTCAGTGCTTTTGGTCTAACAAGAGCTGGAGATGTTTCAGTCTAATGACATGATTTGGGTTGTGACATCATTTGAAGAGCAAGTAAGAGGTTCATTGGATGTTGTTGATGCTGTAGGGAGCTTTCTTAGCAGGATCAAGAAGCACCGATCAAGTTCTGGAGCCAAATTCTGGAGTCCCATCAAAATAATGACAAGTCTCTCGAACCTAAACTTTAATCACAAGAGGCACATGGAAATAACTAACAGCAAAATAACCAGAGAGATGTGACAAACATTTTAAAAGGTCATGGAAAGTCTGTTGACACACCACAAAATCTTCTTAGTGTAGCTGATGCCCAGAAAATGAGACCAAAATACAGTGAATAAAAGAGTTTCTCACTTCTAAGATTCAGCACAGAGGGAAAATCACACTCCAGCCTGACCATCTGTGGGTGCATCTCTCAGGACAGGCAAACAGACCAAAACCGGACTGGTCCATTGGTGCGTTATGCTGTGATTCATATGAAAGTTTAAAAATAGACCAGCGTTATCTTATTAAAATGCACCACTAGCTAAAGGTTTGGACACTGAATCATGAATTTTGTTTCTTGTGATCTTTTGACCTCAACACTTAAGCTTAAAAGCTTGAAATTAGTTTCACAGACAAATATAAACTGTCCACAACATAATTATAATCAACAAATAATATATAATTCAACTCCAAACTCAACAAAACTACTATTTTTAATCATTCTGTGGATGACATGGACTAGATAGAAAATGCAGCCAATGAGAACTGAGTACAGAAGGAAACTCGGACAGATTTTTCCCCCCAATATAATTCCCGTACATGCTGAACGATTTAAGATATCACTCATGTTTAAATCTCAAATGATGCATCATTAAAACAAAGTTTAATACTTAGAGTATGAGCAGTAGTAACAGTTACGCTTGCCTTTGCAAGCACCATTAATAAAGATGAGTAGATGTGTCCAAACTTTTGACTGGTAGCGTATATTAAAAGTTCCCTGAGGATCTGGCAACGTTATTCATATCATTACCGTCATGGTGTTCAGAGTGTTGGCCAATGAACCATTTGGACAAGTGTTAGTGTGTGTTTACTTCAAGAAAGAATAAAAAAGGAAAAGAATGAAAGAAACAATAAAAAAAAGTGAGTGAGTAGGAAAAAGAGGGGATGGAGTGGGAGAAAGAGGAAGAAGAAAAGAAGAAAGAGAGAACAAATGACAGAGTAAGCAAGCAACAGCTAGCGAGAAAAGAGACAAACTCCAGACCGAAACACCAGCTAAACCAAACCAAATTATTAAAGCACAAACAAAAACCCTCTAAAACTCTGGACGCAAGCAACTCCTTTGAAAGTAAATTAAAGTATTATGTGTCTTGAAACAGAGAATAAAAACCGGCAGAAAACCTGAACACAGTGACAGAACCCAAATTAAAAAGTCCAGACCATGTTCACACTCGATGAATATAAACTCACTACAGACACAGACGGACATGGCTGCACACAAAATGAATGAAAACACAACTGCACTGTGTTCAGTATCTGTGTATTTCATGTTACAATGCTTTGGCAATGTAAACTGTCTTTTTGACCATGTCAATAAAGCTTTTTGAATCTTGAGAGTCAATGAGAGAGAAAGACACAGAGAGAGAGAGAGAGAGAGAGAGAGAGATGGATAGAAGCCGGGGGTGAGAGGGTCTTATGTCATAAAATCTACATTCTCACATCCATCAGCCCCTCCTGTCATTTCACCGACATAAAAATTCACCATAAAACACGGATACTGTTGGGAACTGCAATTAAACAGAAGCTTCATTAGAGAGAGTGTGAGGGAAGTGGTCGTGTTTAGCGTTCAGGGGCAGAACAGGGCAGCTGTGATCCGCTCACACGGTCCAATGTGGACAAATATTTCACTCCTGCTGTCTATCACGAGCCCAAACAGAAAAAACACTTTTCAATGACAAATTTTCTGCTTCAACATGAAAAATAGCGAAACGTACAAGTTAAACTTCAATCAGCAGATTGTTAATGCAAATACACTCAGTGAAATGAAGTGACACGCTTAGTATCAGAACTAGCGTTCTGTGTTGCTGAGTAACGAACAATTAGCTAAATGAAGCTACTGAACTAGCTTCAACATAGCATGGCAGGGGTTAGCAGACATGCAAGTAGTTTACTCTGTGTAATTTATATTTACATATAAAGTAAATAGTATTTATTTATTTAAATAGTAAAGTATTTTAAAAACAAGTTTACGTTTAGCTCGAAGCTGGAATAAAACACAAACTGTAAAACACAACAAGTTAGGTGGGCTTACACATTACAGTGACCGGCTACTTTGCGTTAGCTACATTACAATTAAGCCACTAACTCATCTTCAAAAGCTTGCCTGAATAAAAGCTAGCTTGACTGTAACCATTTCAAACTGAGCAGCTTCAAAGTTTCAAAGTAGCTTCTCCAACAATAAGAAAAGATCGAATACTGGTCAAAACTATAATGTTCAACAGCACAGTGTGCAACAACACGCTCACTGAGAGCTTCACAAAGAGAACCTCGCTGAGGTATGCAGGCTCATCTGCGTGAGTGTCTGCGCATGCACACACAATCATATCAGACCCCACAGATCACTGCACTTCAGCTCCTCAGAAAGACATTATTAGCCGTTTTAAAAGCGGCGGTCTGGTTGAGGCCGCTCTGCAGAGATGTTGCGACACTGACGGAGAGGGGAAAGAATAATTGAATGTACCATTGTTGCGTGCCACTCGGTGAGCGAACTGTTCAGAGGAACAGAGAAATTATTATTCTCCTGTGCACAGTTGGTATCACTTGTCTCGCAGGCACATAATGGAGAGCGTGGAGACAGCGCGGGGGACCGGGCCCGCCAGAGAGCGCCTAAAATCCAATTCCACGCGAGCAGCAAGTTGTGAGGATTGTTAATTGCTTCTCCGATTCTACTCGCTCTGAAAATCTGGCCACCCAGGACCCCAAAACTCCGTACTTGGAGAACAGAGGACAGGATCGCGAATTGAGGTCCATAAGCGAGGCACTTTTTTCCTCATTAGACCGGAGGCACCAGCAGCGACTTGCGTGAAGTTTCTCCACGGTAACAGGCAAACGGAGACCTGAGGGGAACATTACACGTTGGGTTTATGTTCATTTTCATGGACCAGGCTGCCACGTCAAAGCCAAGCAGCCTAGCACACAGCTAGCGCATTACAATTCAGCCCTGACTCTGAAGGTGCCGTCTCCTCTCAGCAGGCGGCCCACAGCTCTTCCCGCCGCTCGACGTTTGTCATACGGTCGGGGCTGCTTTTCAGGAGTTCAGGGACCGTGTGCAATAGGAAAGGAAGTAATATCTGCTGGAGAAGGCAGAGGTGGTTATTTTGAAGGGGAACATTGGGTTACGGTCTGAAACAGATGGAGGGTGACATTGAGTGGGTTCAGTTTGCCCTCTAAACATCATGCCCCTCAGGTGGCCCAGGAGAATAAACCTCTATTAGGATGGAGAGATTGACTGGCACATTCAAATTTTGAGAGGGCAAAGCTGTGTGTTTGTGTCAGCGAGAGAACGAGCGAGCAGAGAAGAGTGAGAGATAGCAGAGGTCTGACTTCAGCCACTGAGAATTGCCTGCTATCAGAAAGTCTATGGTGACAGACATTGAAATACACAGGGAGACAACAAACTTGAATTTCATTTTAGATAACCTGAGACAGTAGAAAGACAACAGAGAAGTACAGACGGGTACAGCTGCACGCACATGCAAACTGAGAGACATGAATTATAGACTCATGTAAAGGAAAAGGCCGTTGCTGCACTAAACCGCAGAAATGGCATTAAATTCAGGTTGGTTTTAAGAGCCTTTTTGTTAGCAATTTGATATTGACCCTCATGTTCTGTTTGGTGTCTCGCATACCTCAAAGCTGAAAAAAAACTTGAAAAAAACAATATTGAAGTATAGGTTGACATTTTCCGACTTATGTAAGGAAACTGGCTTAACTGAGAAGCAACATATCAGCTTCAGCGATCGTCCATAAAGATGTTACTTTACTTCGATTTGAATATTATAAACGTTTTTAAATTATATGACTCTCTTACTGGTGTAAACAGTACAGGAACACAGTACACCTCTGTTAGCTATTTAAATCTGTGCTACAATGTGTCAGACTGACACAACACCGAAACAACTGGAATTACTGGAATATACAGCAGTCACATTTCTGCTATTGTCTGTCTGCTTTGTAGAAATAAAGACAATTAGCTTTACAATAACTGTCTGGGATTTGAGTAGGTCAGAGGCACATAATAAAGAGGTTAATTTTGAAATTACCATTATTATTTTGCTCATAAATCATCCAGTCTCTGGGATCTCAACAGAACATAAGGGTTACCAGGAATAAGATGACTGAGAAACCGCAACTAATTCTGAATTTTCATTGTCACACGCTGAGGAAAAACATAAAGCTAAAGCACAAAGCATTAAGCAAACAAAAACAGCATCAAGCTACAATTTGGACAAGAATTACACTCATAAAAAAAATCACTGTCAACAGAAACAGTAACCACTGTTACCGGGCAAACACTCACTGACACACACACACACACACTCACTGACACACACACACACACTCTCACACACACACACTCTCTCCCTCACACACACACACACTCTCTCTCTCTCACACACACACACACACTCTCACACACACACACTAAACCAGCCCCACAGATTGTTCCAAATGCTAGTAATGACAGTACAGCCACAAATGTTTGCCCATGCCACGCTGATCTTATCATATCCACAGGTAAAATTACACCTTTTCAAGTGTGTCATGCCGGGGTAATTGGCCGTGCCATGTCATCTTTACAGAGAGAAGAAACCACACAGATGTTCAGAACGTGCCCTAATTACAGCATGGGAGGCAAGAGCCTTCTACCCCACCAGAGGCCAAAGATTATACATATCAGATTTATTTACTTCCCACTGAAACGCAGATTATCATGCTTAGAAAGTACAGCCTAATACGATATCAGATTTTCAATGTTAGACATCATCAGAAAGAAGCTAAAACAGGAGGAGGGGTTCAGATTACATACTGCCACTGTGCTTTTCACACACAAACTGTGTCCAAGGACAACATCACTGATCTTTAAAAAAAAAAAGCCTAAATGAAAAGAAAGTGACTGGAACAACTTTTCATTTATTTAGCTGTTTAAAATAAGGTAAATAAAAAGACCTTCGCAGCTAACAATTTTAGGTTGCCAGGTTACAAGGGTTTAAAACGTTCCATTAACTACGATAACGGACGATAATGGACTACAATAACTACCTTCCATAAGTTGTTGATGTATATCGTATACAACATTTTTAAAAAAAATCTACTAACATTATTGCAAGAACACTTTTTGAAACTTTAAGAAAATTGTTTAGCTAACGTTAGCCAACATTCTGAATGTTCCCTGATAGCTGGAGTGTTTGATGAAGCCTTTGAGGAAATCAAATGATTCTGGCAATATGAAATATTGCCTCACAGTGTCTTCCAACTAAGACATGGTTCGAACAGAAGCGCAAATCTGCTCGAGCTGACCCGGAGTCAGATTTCCGACCTTTAAACCAGACAACACTCAACAAGATGTGAGTCAGCTTTGAAGTCCATCTGACACCTGCTAAACAAACGTGGTGCCAGAAGAATACACCCACCATCTCTATCAGCGCCAAACCCATTGGAGGAAAACAAGAAGGAGATGCGTAGAAACTCCGACTGGAGTTGAGCAATCAGATTCAACAGGGAACAGAGGAACAGGGGAACAGCCGTTCCAGAGCTGTAACGCGGGGAAACTTCTTAGCCAAAGGCTAGCAGGAACCTCTTTGAAAAGTCTGTATCGGTTGCGACACCCATGGGCTTGGGATGAGCATCAGCGAGCCATCGCCAGGAGCAGCCGTAAAGATTACCGCTCTCTATTTAATCCCACAAAGGGGATTAGAAGCCTGAGAAGGGGGGAGATTGCTTCTCTCATGGAATGGGGGTCTGCTTTGAATTATTAACACTTCATCACAGCCTGGTAAAACAGGACTTTATCCCACAATCACAGCATTGAGACGGAGGAGAGTGGTTTCGGTCTAGCACGCTCACAGAATCACACACACATACACACACACGGTTGCATGGGTGCCCACCCTCGCATATTCTCAGGGGTCTTTCATTCCTTCACACTCTGCGTTTCTTTAGACAGCCCAGCAACCTCCTACAGCAGAGAGTAGAGGAAGTGAAATTCTATCGGTGTGGAGGAAAAGCTTTTAGCTGACTTGCGTCTGCACACACAACAGAGAAACACGGTGCAGAAGATAAAAACTGACTTGATTGTCATGCACGAAGGCAGCGTCATCCATCAACTTTTGAAGCTTTCGAAACACTTTACAACAGCGTGTGCTGAAAAAAGAACTTGAGCTAAAACATCACAACAAAATTAACTC
Source organism: Ambastaia sidthimunki (assembly GCA_036877625.1). Lineage (NCBI taxonomy): Eukaryota > Metazoa > Chordata > Actinopteri > Cypriniformes > Botiidae > Ambastaia > Ambastaia sidthimunki. The sequence continues at coordinate 12,198 of JAZGTK010002683.1, read as the reverse complement.
ATGACATAACAAGGTCAAATCTGATGACATTTCAATGAAAAGCTAAACGTTTGCACCAATGAAAAGGGCTGCTTTGAGTCCCCCAGCTGGACGTATGATGCTCCAAACGCTGTTTGACACTCACAGTTCAATAAACACAAACATCCAGCCAGCCGCACAAACAGCAAGGATCTCAGAGAAGAAACATCGCTCACTTCCTGAGGTCAGAAAGTCACATATTCTAAACTTACCCCCCTTATTCCATCTGCCCTTATTCCTGCCTTGGAGGCATGGATGGGGAGTGTCCAGAAAGACCAGGAGAAACAGTGCGAGTCTCACTGGAGAAAGAAGGAGTCCAGAGCTGGTCCTGAGGAACATCTCCAAGGGTCTGGGGAGGGGTTGAAGGTGAAGGTTCTTCACCTGCCCGTGTGGCTGCTCGGTGGAGCACGGGGGGCACGCAGAACCTGACGCGTATGGCCGGTCATCAGTCACAGTCTAGAAGCGGGCACAGAGAGCATGCATGCACCTCTGCAACGCTGCTGAGAGACTCCGAGCTCTGCCCGTCTGCGAACAAACACGTGTGTGAGATCTGCTTCTCAGTCAAGCTTCATTGTGGGAAATGCGAATAAAAGCCTTCATCATCTAAGAGAGAGAGAGAGAGATGCACAGCGCAGCTCAGTCTAACCTGCTCAGAGACACCCGCGCTCTGACTCGAAACATGCGCGCAGTCGCATGCACACACACACTCTCTCACTACTGCCCAAAGCCGATGCGTCCTCTGTTTTCCGCTGCAGCAGCTGAGTGGATGTGTCCCGGTCCACAGCGAGAAAATCCCACACCACGTTCCTCTCCAGTTTTTTTTTAGTTTTGCCGTTCCATGCGCCAGGAAAGCGCCACACCGTGCGTTTGTCTCCGTAAAGGAGTTTCCAGAGAGGACAAGGAGATGGGAAGGAAATAACAGAGTAACATGCAGTGTGGCTCATGAGGGACGCACCAGCAGAGAGGAGATGCAATGTGGTGACAGCGCTAATCCTGAAGCTCTGATCATAACAGACGTACAAGCAGCAGAAGCCGAGCAGCTCTTTAAACACTAATAACACACTCTCAGCTTCAACTATCAGAGAGAGAGAGAGAGAGAGAGAGAGAGAGAAGTCCTAAAGGATGAGAGAAAGATGAGATAAGAGCAGGGGGTGAAGCAGCGATGTTGGACACTGCACAAGTCAGCAGGTTCATTTAAACGCTCTGCTTCTCAGCTTGGGGAAAGTTAGGAGCATTAAACACCCTCTGGAGGTTCTCATGCAAATGAAGATCGCCAGGAACTCTCCAACATCTACACGCAAAGCGCTTATGTAAAATACTGTTTGATTTGCCAAACTGCTGTCAGAGGGCGAACACTGGCTGGGTTTGAGGTTTTAGAGCTCGCAAGATACGCGCGAGATTTATCATCGTTTGGACTCGTACAGAGAGCGTAAATAACAACCGTACCGACAGCAGAGCTATTAGTGACGGTTCGGCTGACAGTAACAGCAAACAATGACATATGAAAACATTTCCTGTTATCTGCATGAATAAGTTATGATTTACGATGACCCTCCCCTTCAACCGCCACAGCGCACTTATAAATCATTTGATTGGCTGCGTTTACTGTCAATCAAAATTTGAGTGACATGGGAGCTATTTAAAAATATATATATATATATAAAGTGCTGTTTATTTTTTAAAATGGTAGCCTTCCATCAAACACTTTCTAATCTTTAAACTCTTACAAACAGAGTAAAAATACCAGGTTCTTTTTAACCAAAGTCGAAAAGAAATCAGCCTCAAATTCACGAATTAGCAATTTCAATCCGTCTAACAACATATTTATTGAATTAGTCAGTAACACACATTGATTCTGTTAATGTGCTGTGAGTCTTGTGCAGTTTCTCTGTAATTACTGACTGCTTGTACATTATTCAAATGTTAGGAAATTCTTAATGAGCAGTTAAAGCTGCAATCCGTAACTTTTGCCTCCACCGCCATCCGTGTTTGAAACATAAAATTGCAGGTTACTTTACATACTTTTAACTTCATATGTAAAAATCAAATGAAGCCAAACTAACATTTTCCAGGAAATCAAAGCCAAAAGCTCAAATTATAAAACATTATTATAAAATTAGCATTGCAATTCAGGGTAAGGTAAGGAGATCTTGTTATGGACTTATGGCTCAATAATAGTTTTTTGTTTATTTTCAACCCAAGAAGTTACGGATTGCAACTTTAAATATACACATAGGGAAACAGTAGTACATAATACTGAAATAAAATAAAAATAAATACTGTAATATATTAAGTTGCTTTTCAAAGGTCCTAAAAGAATTAAATTACTGAAACCATTCAGGAACAACTAGTATTAAAGTTACCCAGAAACATTATTTTCACTATTTAAAACTGATATACTGAAACCAAACAGAATCTTCAATCATTGGTTGAGCCTCAGACATGTGACCGCAATCATTTACATACATGCACAGATACACAAACACAGCCAAACATCAGATCACACAGAAATGCACATCAACTCACTTGCAAAGCCAAAGAAAAAGTGGCATAATTCCAGCCTCACTTACAGAGAAACAGCATCTGTTCCTAATGCAAACACGCAGAGAAACTGAAATGAAGACAGATAATTCTGATCCTGAGAGACACCTAAACCACCTTAATGGAGACAAACTGCAGAAACTGAGCAAAACTAAGACAAACTTCAGAGACACCTCAAAGTTCAGCCTCCTTCACAACAACACCTGAGCCTGCGACCGCACAGGCGGGTCGAGATGAAACCGGTCGTGATTTGACCTCTTCCTGTGAACATCTTTACCCCAGGTGTGTTGAGGTCCACCGTGAACCATTTTACCCATAAAAAAATCAAAACCCTGGTGTAGGGTTTGGTACACGAGCAGGCGCTTTTGTGCTATGACTGCAAAACTGAAGGCCACACAACAGCTGTATGAATTCTTCAACAAGGTTTCCTGGAAACGGCAGCACGGTGAGCCTTAGCAACACGCTCAGCATTATGTAATATTACATAAGGATAATTTCTGTTCATACAAAGCTAACAGTTTTATGTTGTAGGAACATTTCCATTAACTAACAAAGACTTTAAAAACGTTATATTAAATGTTCTAAGAACGTTCAAAATGACAATTTTTTTAGACATTTTTTTAGACATTAACGTTATCTCTAGGTTATAAGAACAATTTTTTTTTAATTCTGTAAGACTTTAAACTGTTCCACTAACAACTTGAGAATAACATCTTCAATATATATGTATCATTAAAAAACATTTTGCTAACATAACTGCAATAACGTTTTTGATAACTTTGAGAGAACTTTACAGAACATTAGCCAACGTTCTGAGAACGTTCCTCAATAGCCGAGTACTTTCATGCTTTGTACTTTTTGACCTTAGCACTGCCTACGAGTGTCGTGAATGATTCCAATGTCATTTCTCACAAATGAAATCTCGAACCATTGTCTTCATTGAGAGCAGCGTGTAGATGGTAGCAAAGCTAACGCTATAAAAACCCAAGGCCTTGTGATGTGAAAACAAAGTCAATGCCACAGCCAATGAAAAGAGCCACAGAGTCTCCCAGCAAGCTCTGTAATTTATCAGACAATCGCTGTTCTTTAAATGAAGGCTCATTTGCATAAGCTGCTAATTATTGTCTCAGCCAAAGCCCGAGATGGAAAATGAAGATCTCAGGATGGGAAAAATAGCAACATTATCGATACAAACTCTCAGATTTCTTTGGTGGTGGAACGCTTTAAGATCTCGTATGAAGCAGATATAATGGCCGCACGCTCTGATGTAACATTAGCAAAAAATTATAAAACAAAACTGTAAATAATCAAATACAAGATGCCTGTTAGCTTGTGTGTTGTCAAGCTTCCCCATAAGCAAATTTGCCTGATTGTAGATGAGTCTGTTACCCAAATACGTTCTACCTCTTTATTTCGACATTTGAGAACAAACGAGGAGATGAGCCAAGTGTAGGATGATAGATACAGTAGACAGAGGAGAAGTGAGAGGCAGGTTCCAGAAGGTTCTGTTGAAACATGGGTAGAGGAGCTCCTGGATTCATGTTGGGGTAAGTCTGACAGCTTATCACCCCCAGACAAGAACCCCCTGGACAAACACGGTCCGAATGGGAGGGGAGTGCAACGCTGTGATAAGAAAAGGAAGTTCGGTAAGGCGAAAGACTAAAGGAAGGAGAGAGAGGGAAAGATATGAGGAGAAATGGACTGTATAAACCTTGAGAAGAGACTGCCAACAGTGGCAGTGTTGCCAGAATGCCTCTCCAGCGCTGAGCGGCTAAACCTCTTAAAAAATTTACACAGCAGCGACCAATGTAGGTTATCAAAAGCACGTGTGTGTGTGTGTGTCCGTGTGTAGTCGCAGCGTTTGTACAAACGAATTTCTGAGAAACAGAAGAACAAAAAATACAGACTAAAGGGACAGTGAAAGCCTGTCTTCCCAGTCACAGCGAGGCCAGACACAACATGAAACATGTTTAGGGCAGAGGAAGTGACATCACACTCAATTCCCTGAAACATTCTGTCTCGTTTGTAACTAGTTTTGTCATTTGGGCAACTGTTCCACAAGATCCAGCATCTATTTTTCTGTTCATCTCGATAACTCAAGCATACGCGGCGCCCACTTCTCATATGACTGGAGTGCGCTTTGTAAATCCGTACCGGACCCGATTTGGTTGTTTGTCTTAACACGCACAACTGTTACGCAGCCATGAAATAATAATAATTCTCTAGCATTGCCTCCATCTGGCGCACGATTAACATTCCAATTAGAATTCCAGGCAATCAGAGCAATGCAACTTCCAACACAGGAAATAACTGCTGTGACAACGGCTATTATTAGCCTGAAGTAGTCCGGCTTATGAATATTAATTCTACAAATGGACTTGTTTTTATATGTGGCTATAAAACTGGCAAACTCAGCTTTGGAAACAAAGTGCCTGCTTTTCCAAAACAGCAGAGGGCTTATTGAAACATAAGGAAATGTATTTCTGCACAAAATGAGAAAGTTCAGCTAAACAATAGCCAAACTGAACTTCAGACTAGAACTTGTTTAGCCGAGTCCCCCTAATGGGAACAAAACTGGTTGCGCTTTACTGGTTAATTCAGTTTTAATGGGTTTTGCAAATCAATATTTACAAAAGCTTGCATATTACTATCATAATAATTTAACAAATTATGGTCCATATTGCTTACTGTTAAAAGGTACAGCAATTATATGATTTCATTATGCGGGACCAAAATTTCCAATATACATACATTTGAATAAATTATAATACTGTACATTCCCTGTACCAACTAACCGAGAAAGTTTGCTTTGCTTTGTTTGTTTTGTGCATTAACAATATTGACAAATCATTCGAAAGAAGAAAATACAATCATGCCAATAAAGATTTCTTGAACCAGAATGAGAGAGAGAGAGAGAGAGATAGAGAGAGAGAGAGATTTTTCATACCACCTGACACCCTAATGCCATAAACACACAACTCTACGTCAACAGAGCTTCCTGTGACACCTGGTATCATCACAGAAACAATACACTCAATGTGTCGCCTTACAGCAGAAAAATCCTCTGAATACCTAGAAGAGGATTTTACTAAGAAAACTACCATAGCATGACTTTCACAGGAACACCACATGAATAAGACATGAAGTCTACAATAAAGTATCTCATATGACACAGCTGCAAGGAAAGTCTAAGCACTGCATATCTACAATGTAGACAGACTGTGGCTAGATTATTCCTCACTATCTACAGGATTTTCAACACTAATATCAAATTAAACAAACACGTCTTTGCTAGAAATGAGAACAATTTAAATGTAAACAAACCATGTAAATTTTGTCCCCTTTACTAAAACTTGAATATCATCATAACTGGACGCAAGTATTTCAGTTTTACATAAATGTCAGGTCACATCGGTTTGAAATGTTAAACGTTACATATATACACAATTTACAGTTATACCTCTAACCGGGCACCGGTGTGTTTGATCAACTGTGTCTGTTTGGGGGGAATATAGTAGAAATATCTGTAGCCAGAATGAAACAAAAACTGTCATTCATAAACCCGCCATATACTGGTTAATTTACAAAACTTAAACAACAATATCTCATACAATACTAATAATAATACTAATGTATATTCATTAGAAATTATAAACAACTATATATTATACAATACTAATAAAAATACTAATTTATATTTATCAATAATATGCAGCAGAAATCCATCCTGTATGACATTCAAAGCCATTTAACCATAAATCACAAAAACATACATGACATCACATAAGCATGATATAAAATAGAAACAAATAAATAAATAACATAAAACATAACATAGTGATATTTAACAGCAAGCAGTAAGAATATTGACCACAAATTAATGCATTTATAAAATCCGATCCACAAGTTCGCAAAAGCTCATTTACATTCACAAACAAACACTCACGTGCTCCAACTCACGCATGCGCAGTGCAGACATACCCACATAGACAGCTGTATTTTCTGCTTTAAATCAGTATTTAATTTACATTTATTAGTATAATCAGGTCTGAGATCGCCGTCCACAACGTAAAACAACGTTTCTAAAGCATGACGAAGATGCAATATGATGAATGAAACCTGTATTTATGAACTGTATTTTGCCTTCATGAAAGTAAATGTGGTCGTGCATGTTTGTGAAACGTATTAAATACGAATTAAGTTACGAACGTGTGGACTGCAGTTTATAAATGTACTTTGTTTCGTGAATGTCAAAATGCATTTGTATCGGATTTTGTAAATGCATTTATTTAAGAGCTATTGACAAATATCATTTACTTCTGGGTGGACATTTAAACTTACTTTTGTCGAATGTTGCTCCTCTGGAAAAAAAAAACAATAAAGTAATTATTAAACTCGGTGTATATAATTCACATTAGTGTAAAGTATCGTTTACACGCTTTATTTATTTTAAGTTTCTGTGCTGGCAACAGTTGACGGGTCACATGACTCGCCCAGCCAATCAGAAGCTCCCTTTACCTTTATACGGCCGAGCTATGAAACAGGTGATAAAATAATTCTCACAACATCTGATTTTACTCCATTTAAGTTTCATAAACGTTAAAGTAAATTATTTGTTTTTATTGATTTTAGTTAACAGACCTATTTGTTTGGTAATGTATAACCATTGATCATTTTAATTAATGTGAATGTTGATTTTTTTTTAACTAGTAGGTAGGCATGAGTTATCCAGTATTGATAAATAAATAAGGATTTTTCATGTTAGTGATTTCATGTTTGTAAGGATTTTTAACTAGTTGCATTCA
>JAZGTK010002682.1:0-30596 GCA_036877625.1 Ambastaia sidthimunki | reverse complement strand
TGTGTGTGCTTCTCTTGATTTATTTTATTTTTCAAGTTTTAGTGTAAATATCCTTGGATATTTTTGTCTTTTGTACAGCTGCTTTGCAACAATGCACCATTGTGAAAAGCGCTTTATAAATAAACTTGAACTTGAACTATCTTACCTCAATCCTTGGAGGAGATAGCAGTGGCTCAGAAGGCAGACACCACTCTCAACCATCAGAGGGAGAACATCAAGCCTCAAGCAGGGTCAAGCAGGGTGTGCAGTACCGCAAGGTCCCTCTGAAATACCAAGGAGAAAAATATCAAGAGTGGTCCCTCAATCACTAATCTCTGAGTTTATGCATTATTACCACGACAATCCTCTCGGGGGCCATCTGGGACAGCTTAAAACCTTATTGAAAGCTCTAGATGTGGCCTGGTGGCCATCGGTAAGAAAAGACGTCTGGCGGAATGTAAAGGAGTGTGAGATCTGTCAGAAATATAAACCAATCAATACTAAGCCAGCGGGTTTCTTGCAGAGTACAGAGGTTCCTGAGCCAGGTCATCCTCTGGGGCTAGACCTGATGGGTCCATTTCCTATGAGCAAGAAAAAGAATACATACCTCCTGGTTATTGTGGATTATTACACCAAATGGGTCAAAATGTTTCCCCTCACGGATGCCAGGACTCAGAAGATAGTGAGGATTCTCAGGAAGGAGGTGTTTAGCAGATGGGGGGTACCTAAATACCTGGTATCCGATAGAGGTCCCCAATTTACATCCAGTATACTCGCAGACCTGTGTAAAACATGGGGGTGTATACAGAGACTTACCACAAGCTATCACCCACAAGCCAAACTTACAGAGAGAATAAACAGGACTGTCAAAACCATGATCGCAGCTTTTGTTGGTCAACAAAACCAGATATGGGATCAATGGTCAGAATTTTGCTTCGCTATTAACACCGCACAGCAGCAGAGCACTGGAAAGACCCCTTCAGAACTTATGCTGAGCAGGCAGATTCTGGGTCCGCTAGAGCGTCTAATTCACCGTCCACCTTCACCAGATCAAGCAGCCTATTCCCTGGTGGAACAACAAAACATCAGAGGACAAGAGGTAGAAGAGGTGAGACAAAGAATGAGGATAAGCCAAGCCAAACAAGCCAGGTATTATAATAACCGGAGAAAAAATGCACAGTTTCAGATGGGTGACCTGGTTTGGTTTAGAACACATCCTCTCTCAAATACCTCCAATAAATTCTCTGCCAAGCTAGCGCCCAAGTGGGAGGGACCAGCTACAATAAAAGTAAAACAGGGCCAATAAATTACACAGTGTTCTGGGGCAACCCACCTAAAAGAGATGTGTTCAATGTGGTTAATTTTAAGCGTTATTATGGATGCTCTCCTCCGAAGTCCTCAGCTGGGGAGGGGATCTATGTGGCGCAGCCACATAAGGGGGATATTTATAAGCCAGCCTATCAAGCTATTTGTGTAGTATTACCTGTCTTTGTATAATTGTTTCCCCTATGCCCCAGTGAGTGTTTTTGTTCCCAGTTTTACTCGTGAGAGCTCTGACTGTTCGCGCCAGGGAATCACAGTGACATCAACGAAATCAGCTGATCAATGCAAGCCTATAAAGGAATCCTCGGACCGGCGTTCACGAGCAACGTTATAGCTGCTCTTTTGAATTACCTTGAACGATCATTCTTTTTTTCTGTGCTGTTATAGACTGTGATTTTTTTAGATACTTACCTTGTGGAAATAAGCTGTGTAAATTGGATTATTTCACCTCGGGCTTCCATCACAGGACAGTGCTATTCTTCGTGCTCCCGGACTCTAATGGGGCGTTCACACCAGACGCGACTTGCGCGAATAAATCACGCGCGAATAATCATGGATAGTTGGACGCTTAAACATTTTGAGTATACTCGCTTCATTCGCGTGTGAAATTTACTTCACAACAGACGCGGATTCGCGGATTCGCGGATTCGCGGATTCGCGGATTCGCGGATTCGCGTCATGGGAGGGGCTTCAGCCAGGTAATCACGTCACTACTAGAGCAAGCTTCTGATTGGTTAACATGCATAAATCACTCGCACTTAACGCTTCATTTGTGTCTGGTGTGAACGCACCTTAACGCATCCCAGTGAGGCTGATAAAATCTCTCACACGCGCGTACACTGGACTGCTGCAGACTTTTGAAAACTCACATAAACACACCTACACACTTATGTATATATTATAAATGTTGTTTTTTTTTTTGTTTTTTTTTGTTGTTTTTGAGTTGTCTAGAAATTGTCCAATATACTTTGGAGAAAAGAAATCGTGCTTGGGGTGTCCTCTGGTGTAGCCCTACCTATTTATTAGGCCGAGTGTTACAAGGTGGTGCTGTAATAAAACTGTGCAAGTAATCTCAGGTCATGCCTGTGATGCCTGTGATTTGCATGCTCATTGTAAAATTCGTAGACGTGGTATATGAGAATGGTAAGATGTTTTAAAAAAAGCTTTTAAAACCTATTTGTCCTGATTGTTTCTAAATGCTGCATACCAAATTCCATGCAAATCAGACAAACGCAACAAAGGAGTTCAAAAAAGGTAGGTATTTCGGAAAATTAAATCTAGTGGGAAAATGTTGCCTATTTTTGTAAACCCATTATCAGTGATGTCCAAGGCTTTACCCTGTAAGTCTTCAATCTAGATTTAAACTGACATAATGTATCTGCCACATGTATCCACCACCCACGGTTGATTTTGAGATTCTTGGTATTATCAGCTGACCAGAGTTTTCCGATCGCAGTGAGCGTGACGGACTGTAATAAGAGAGGAGCTCACTCAAGTATTGAGGAGCTAAACCATTTAGAGCTTTGTAAGTAATTAACAGAATTTTAAAGTTTATACGGTATTTAATAGGTAGCCAGTCTTGACAGAACCGGACTAATGTGGTCATACTTATACGTGCTGGTAAGGACTCTGTCTGCTGCATTTTGGACTATTAGGGAGCTTTTGTTTTAAGCCTGCAGGACAGCCACTTAATAAGACATTCCAATAATCAAGCCTTGATGTCATGAATGCATGAATTAATTTTTCTGTGTTTGACAGAGAGAGCATGTGTCGTAGTTTTGATATATTTTTAAGGTGAAAAAGTGCAGTTTTACAGATATGGGAAATGTGGTTTTCAAAAGACAGATTGCTATCAAAAAGGACACCCAAAATCTTAGCTGATAAAGCAGGCTTTATAGAGCATCCATCAATGCTAAAACAGTATTCTAGGTTGTTCTGTGTGGAAGATTTTGGTGCAATAACTAAAACTTCTGTTTTGTCTGAGTTTAATAATAGAAAGTTGTTAGTCATCCAGGTTTTAATGTCGACTATACATTCTGATAGTTTGATAAAATTATTTGTCTCGTTTGGCCTTGAAGAAATATACAGCTGAGTATTATTAGCATAACAATGAAAATTAACTCCATGACTCCTAATAATTGCTCCCAGAGGTAAAATGAACAGTAAAGGCCCAAGCTCTGAGCCCTGTGGCACTCCATACTAAACTTGTGATTGCTATGACACCTTTTCATTCACAGCTACAAACTGGAACCTGTCAGATAGATACGATTTTAACCATGCCAGTGCAGTTCCGTGTATGCCCACATAATTATCAAGCCTGTTTAACAGAATGTTATGATCAATAGTGTCAAAGGCTGCACTAAGGATTCAAGATTCAAGAGATTTATTTGTCACATACTAGTCATACAGAATACAACAAGTAGTGAAATAAGGTCTAGTAGAACCAGAAGAGAGCCACGGTCAGCTGACAGAAGCAAGTCATTTGTCACTCTGACGAGAGCAGAGAGAGTATGGTCTAAAACATTTACATTCATTCATTTGGCAGACGCTTTTATCCAAAGCAGTGATTTCAAGGTATACATTTTTATCAGTACTGGTGTTCCCTGGGATCGAACCCACAACCTTTGCGCTGCTAATGCAATGCTCTACCAGTTGAGCTACAGAAACACTGTAGCTCAAGTGGACTGGAAATTCTCATAGATACAGTTTTGTTCCAAGAAAGAACATATCTGTGAAGACACCACTTTTTCAAGTATTTTTGAAATAAAAGGTAGATTTGAGATGGGCCTGAAGTTTACTAGTTCCCTGGGGTCGAGGTTTTTTTCATAAGAGGTTTAATAACCGCCAGCTTGTAAGACCTAGGGACATATCCCAACATCAGTGATGAATTAATAATACGATGCAGAGGGTCTATAATTTCAGGAAGCATCTCCTTCAGTAAGCTGGTAGGTATAGTATCTAGCATACATGTTGCTGATATTACATGATTTGATTATTTTTGACAGATCATCCTTATTTATCATGGAGAATGATTGGAGTTGTTCTTTGGGCAAATTGTAATGGGTTATCTGTTCAAATGGCGTTTCAGGCCAACGCCGTTTGTAATTTTTTTCCTCTCACTATATCTTTTTTTTATTAAAGAAATTCATAAAATCATCACTGCTATGATATTGACAAGTGTCAGAACCAGTCGATGCTTTATTTTTTGTTAATTTAGCAACTGTATTAAATAAATGTCAAGGGTTGTGCTTATTTTCTTCTATAAGGTTTGAAAAGTAGGCGGATTTTGAGTTTTTTAAAGCGCAGCCCCACCCCAGGAGAGATGGAGGCCATCTCTACCCCAACAGGTCTACCCCAAAATCTTCTCCAGTTATCTATAAAGCCTATATTGTTTTACGAACACCACCAGCCATTTAGTGATGACAGTCTGCTGTGTATTTCGTCACCACGATAAGCAGGGAGGGGGCCAGAGCGTATTACACTGTCTGACATTGTACTTGCTAGTTCACACACCTCTTTAAGATTATCTTTATATTTCCCTGCTGCTGGGGATCTATAACCGGAACCGAACAGTGTATGGAGCTAGTCGCATCCAAATTCTGCTGTAAAGCTGTATCACTCTTACTATCCTTGATTAAAATTTGGAATGCATGTCTCTAATTCTGAAATCTTCTCCGTCAGCCTAACTATTTCCCTGCATTTATCACATGTGAAACCCTCGGGGCTGACAGAAAAGGCTACACTAAACATGTGGCAAACAGTTCATGTAACAATAACAGAAGAAGCCACCATGACTCACCATGTATGTTGATTTGTTTCGACTTACCACAGTTGTTTGATGAGCTTGTGGGAAAATAAAATTGAGAGTCACTTCTTTTTACCTTCTAAAAAGAAGAGTTACTAAGAGTTACCTTCTTTTATGCTTTGTTGTTACCTGAGTGCTTTGTTATCCTTTGAATGGCCCGCCCCTGAAAAAGGATATAAATGTATGTTAACTTTAAGTTAGACTTGATGACTGCAGCGCCCAAGCAGTACGCTCTGACGTGTAGACTCGTGTTCGTCATCTTCTACAATAAAGACTACTGCTAAGGAGAATACAAGTCTCCTGGTCTTCACTGGAAAAAGTTTCCAACAAGCTCTAAAAGATGAAAACGCAGGAGAATAAGACACAAAAGACAAACTAACCGGTTTAGGTGGTGCTAACCGGGTTGCGCTATCTAGTGGGTAACAGTAAAGAGCTTGCGGTATCACATTGATTCAATATGGTTTAATCAATACAGCAGTAGACTACGTTTAGCAATTTAGATGCCAAGGAGTAATTACGAAATTAAATGACAAAATGAGACTCAGAGCAATACTAAGCAGATGGAACAAACACAAACCACTTGATGCAAGGTAGACATGAACCGAAAGTGACAATCCTGTCCTGGAAGTGTCCCCCCGGAAGGATGAGGTGACCAAGAGTCCCCAAATTCCCCTGCTTCGAGCTAAGAATGTCTACCTCCTCAGAGGACAATTCCAGCGCCAAGCTGGGATGGAGGAAGCCGCAGCACAGGCTTCCGGATCCCAGGAAAAACATTAGACCCGGCTAATCAGGGCTGAGAAACTGTCTCAAGCTCCTCCACCTGCTTTATCAAACAGGGAGCGGACACAACTCACAATGTACAATGTTTTCTCACACACAACACATAAGACAAACAGCTTTACACAAAACACTTGCTAAAGACTAGAAGCTAACTTTCATATGTTCCAATGTCCTTTTTTAGCTTCTGTGGTCTGTCGTCACATGCATAACATAATAAATAGAATATATATATATATATATATATAAGAAAATATACAAACAGAAAATGTTAATCTCTTTTGTAACACCTTAAACAAAGTGGCACCTCTACGCTTAAAAAAGATAAAGGACAGCAGCCCAATGCTGTGATATAATGAGCATACTCACACCTCAAAAAGAGAAGCCCAGAAAACAGTGTAACTGGAAGCAAACAAAACTAGAGCTATTCTGTATAGCATGGAAGTGTTTTAAATTACAGAAAGGCCTTAAAAACTCCAGATCTGCCTACTTTTCAAATCTTTTAAAAAAAACCACAACCACAACAAACCTACATATTTATTTGATACAGTGGCTAAATTAACAAAAGTGTTAGCTGCTTCTGACGAACAAAGCGCATCAAAGTTTGCTCAAGGAACAACTCCAGACATTCTCTACTGTAGCAGACCCCGTCCAAATGATGGCTGAAACGGATGTTTCTTGAAGCTTTATTAGCATTCTTTTACTTCAGAAATCACTGTAGGAGCTGAATAAACAGTACAAAAATATACATTAACATTAATTAGACATTCGATTTTCACAAAATACTTGTTTTTAACTAACAGTGTACAAATGCACAAACCTTATGCCTTTTCGGGGGGTGCTAAAACAACTTATAAACAGTCCTTTAGCGCACGAGTTCTGTGAAGCCGTCTTGAAGTGTTCGCTCTCCATATCTTTTTCATTACCACTTTTTTACACGTGAAAAGCAGATTACATTTCAAAATAAAAGTCCCCAAAATAATCTTTACCATACAAAACATATCGAAAGTAACAAAACAAATAAAGAACTAAAATATAACTTATATTAAAGTCTGTTACATCTACTACAGTCTTATGCAAAAGTTTAGGCACCCCTTGATAAATAACAGATTTTGGTGATTTTTTTAATTGAAAAGATGTTAACACAGTCTCACTTGGAAATGGAAAAAATGTACAATATTTTCAGCAAACATTGATGCGTAGTTACTTCTTATGCCATAAATTGAACAAAAATAAGAACATTATTGTGGCACTGTGCAAAAGTTTGGGCACCCTAAGAGTTCCAGAGTCTCAGATTCATTTTACAAGGTTTCAGGCCTTAATCAGCTCATTAGATCTGATGTATGGCAACAGCTGTCGTTAGTAAATGCCAATTTCAAAGCTTTACAAATACTTTGACTCTTCAAACCTTGTGCACACACTTGCGGACACTCAACAACCATGGGTTTCTCTAAGCAGCTGTGTAAGACTCTGAAAATGAAAGTTATTGATGCCCACAATGCAGGAGAAGGCTACAAGAAGATAGCAATGCGTTGTCAGCTTGCAGTTTCCACAGTGATAAATGTAATTAGGAGATGGCAGTTCAGGGGAAATGGGAAGGTCAAGATGAGATCTGGAAGACCAAGAAAACTCTCAGAGAGAACTGCTCGTATGCTGGTCAGAAAGACAAATCAAAACCCCTATTTGACTGCAAAAATCATGCAGGAAGGATTTAGCAGACTCAGTAGTGGTGGTGCACCGTTCCACTGTGCAGCGATGCTTGCACAGACAAGACCTTCATGGAAGAGTCATCAGAAGAAAACCTTACCTGCATCCCCATCATAAAATCCAACGTCAGAAGTATGCAACAGAACATCTACAGAAGCCTGATGCGTTTTGGAAACAAGTGCTGTGGACTGATGAAGTTAAACTTTTTGGCCACAATCAGCAAAGGCATGTTTGGAGAAAAAAAGGAGCAGCATTTCATGAAAAGAACACCTTGCCAACTATTAAGCATGGGGGTGGATCTATCATGCTTTGGGGTTGTGTTGCAGCCAGTGGCACAAGAAACATTGCACAAGTGGAGGGAAGAATGGATTCCACTAAATACCAGCAAATTCTGGAAGCAAACATCACACCATCTGTAAAAAAGCTGAAGCTGAAAAGAGGATAGCTTTTACAACAAGACAATGATCCTAAACAGCCTTTTGCAAGGAAGAATGGGAGAAAATCCCAAGTACAAGAATTAAAAAACTTTTAGCTGGCTATAAAAAGCGTTTGCAAGCTGTGATATCTGCCAGAGGAAGTGTTACTAAGTACTGATTATGTAGGGTGCCCAAACTTTGGCACAGTGCCACAATAATGTTTTTATTTTTATCTTTGTTCAATTTATGACATAAAAAGTAACTATGCACCAATGTTTGCTGAAAATATTGTGAATTTTTTCTATTTCCAAGAGAGACTGTGTTAACATCTTTTCAATTAAAAAATCACACAAATCTGTTATTTATCAAGGGGTGCCTAAACTTGTGGCCAAGAGAGCTTAACGCGCTGCAAATACAGAAACGCATTTTGAGGATTTGCGGGGGGTTTCTGCATTTGCGGCGCGTTGAGCTCTCTCGGCCACCGTAACTATAGGATCTAAATCAACAAGCATTTAGGTTTGAAAACCTGACATCTATCATGGTAATTGATTAAGTGTTGCATGGTCTCAAAAGTACATATTGTTTTAGTAGGCAGTCTGAATACATTACCCTCTCATAAACCACAAAGATAGGTTTGAGCTTTTGTACACAATGCCATGTATTTCTAAAGCACATCCATTTATTCTAAATGTTGTTGTAGTTATCATTAGTTCAGCCAACTCTATATTTAAAAACCAACTACAAACTTATTTCTAATACAATTAACCCGTATCCCTAATTAGTTTTACTAATGTACATCTTACAATAAATAACAACATTTTGCAATAATACCATGTATATTGCTTTCGGTCTTGATCATTCTTCTGTTTTATTTTCATTATATGTAAGGATGCTTTAAAACAATTCAGCATTGCATAATACGCGCTAAACATTTAAGTTTTATATATAAGTATATATATATATATATATATATATGTGTGTGTCTGTGTGTGTGTGTGTAGGGAAGATGTATTTAGATAAGGAAGATTTCCTTATCTAAAAGTGCAAGGTAAGTGCAAGGTAAGGAGGGTTATCACATTGCTCCACTATATCCATTAATTTTAGATAATTATATTAGCCATCCATGTTATTAGAAGAAATATATTGTTGATGAGAGGTTGGCTAATTCTCCCTATTTTTAATTATTCCAGTGTCTATCTTTGTTTGTCATGCTGTAGTATATCTTTCCTGTGTGATTTCCTCATGAGCTTACTATTAAGTTAGCTGCAGTCTCAAATTCATTATTTCCTGTTATAGTTCATTATGTACTGTAACTTTGAGGTTATTTGAAATGAACCAAGTTCTATTTCCTTAAAGCAAGTGCATATGCAAGTACAAGTGCAAGAGTTACTGTGTGGAGAAAGGAGCCTAATAAAAGAAAGCTGCTCTGACTCAACGGATTTTGGTGCCCCCCTCATTTACCCCTCAACACAACGCAGAGACATTTGGGGGGCACACTGACGAAGAGGGTTGCATATATACTTGACTCCAAGTGACAATCACGGATTCTTAAATAACCTGTCTGAGTTGTGTAGGAGGCTAAAAGCTACAGCTTAAGGACCAGGACACGTTCATTTACACATATCTTTTAAATAATAGTGATCAAATCCACATTGTTATTCCTGAATCACAGCTTGTTTAAACCACGAAATTCAGAACGAAACTAATAATAATAATAATATAATAGCACAAACAAAGGATCCTGTCACGACCGCGTATGAAACCTGAAATATCATATAATTGGTCAATAATTGTGTCAATCTCAGAGTGACGTCTCCCTCTTTATGTTTACTGGCTCCGCCTTGGTTTGTTTGAGAGCTAAATGACTGGTTTATCGCATGTCCAATGGCATTAGATCTAAAAACGTATAGGCGAGACGCCTTGTCTATCCTATATTCCTACATTCTGATTGGCAAACGTTTATGAAAAAGAGGCGGGGCATGTTAAGGAAATTTGTTTCCTTTCCTTCTGTGCATATCGGTGTAACGACAGTGCAGAATGGAGATTTAAGTTATTCAATAGAACGACTAAAACATATCAGATAATTAGTTTTATGGTTTCGAATCTTTGTTAAACGGTGGACTTGACCGTGGTTCAGAACTAAAGAGCTGGAAGTAAATTTAGTCGAGCCCGTGTGATTTCCTGGTTTGTGTTGGTCTCGGCGGCGTTGTGATGATGACTGCCGAGCTGCTGCTCTCTGACCTGGACAGTCGGTTTTGCGCTGATAATCTTCTGACCAGCGAAGACTGGGGTGAGTAGCGCATTTATACAAACGCATTCTGTCTGCGGTCAGTGTTCACGTAATAGTGGATGGTGTGGCGCAGTGTTAGCGCGGGTAACCAAAATATTAGTTTAAACAACACAGATTCATTTATAAACTAATGCGAATGTTTAAATGTAATTAATGTTTAAAAGATATTCTTTATTTGTATGCAAAGCAGTTTAAGCCATGTTATTATTGTTTTGAGTTTTTTTATTCAGATTTTAAACCACATATGCGTGTTATTTGGGTAAGGTTTGTAAACATTGGACTACTTGGGTTATTGCATTTTAAGAGTCGCAACTGTCTATGTATATAGATATAGCATTTACAAAGGAAAGTGACTCGACAAATACACATATGGTATGTTTATGTAAATATTATTTTAATGATGATTTAAAATAATATTTTCTGTTTCAGATACCTGTTTGTACCAGTGTGAGAATATGGAGGAGGGTGAAGATTCTCATTTCGTCAGAGAGCTAAAATATGACACATCTGTATGTTCACATTACATATACCCGCCACTTAACAAAGACACTGAGCTGAAAGAGAGCTTGGTCTTAAGTTTAACTGCTGGAATTGAATTTAAACATGCTTACGAACTGCCCTATTAATTAAAGCCAGGTGGTAAATTTCCAGTAAATTGGTACTTGCTGGTGTGTTAATATCTTCAATCTTCTGAGGTAGCAATAAAAGAATTGACAGTGTAATACCTTGTTTATAATTAGAATATACTTTGTTAAATAGTCAAACTTAGCACTATTTTATTTGTTCAAACGTGAAAAGAAATGAAAAAATGTTTTAATTTCAGCATCATGAGGGGATAACAGCTGCTCACTGCTGTATCTCTTAGTGTTTCTTCACAGCAAAACTAATTATTTGATATGTTTTATTCGTTCTATTGAATAACTTAAATCTCCATTCCGCACTGTCGTTACACCGATATGCACAGAAGGAAAGGAAACTAATTTCCTTAACATGCCCCCAACAAGCGGTTTTATAAAAAAAACAGGAAGTAACCATGCATATGGTCAATAATGTAGAAGATGCATTAGAGTTTAGATAGTGGTGATGCAGTAAACAGTGAGTTTAAGGTATTAACCTTAAACAGCCCATGGTTCAGATGCTTTTGCAGAGTTTTTAAAAATTTTTATTTCTATGTGTAGTTTTAATCCAATCACAAGTGATCAAGCAAGGCAGATAGTATAAATAACATTGTTGGCAGAAACTTCAAATGTGTGTGCTTCACATGATTTATATCTATTTACTTAATGTATGATTATATCTAAAGCTAGTTTTATCTTACTGCATACAGCATATTTATAATGCTATGTTAAGTTTGTTTATATCGGGGCTTCTCTAAATGTTCAGGCAGTTGATTTCTTCTAAAGTTCAACAAAAATAACAACAAAGTTGTTGAAAATCTTTAAGTGCATTGGTTTATAACAGGTTAGCAGGTAGTCCTTCACTGTTTTAGGGAAACAATGTGATAATGTTTGTCTGGCTATTATACCTGTGAATGCTGTCCACTTGTGATCAAGTAACACATGGGGCAAACAGCCTTGATAAAGTTTAAACTGTTGAATGTCAGCTTTAATTCTGATCTAATCTGTCCTTTTCTGACTGGCCACGTTTTTGTTCTCAGTTGGACAGTGATCATGTTTTTACTTTGGACCCTGATGACCCCACTTCACCATGGAAAAACATAGACAACAACCTCACAGGTGTGAAATGAAAATCAGTGACACTGATCAGATCTAAGGCCCTTTTACTCCAAACACAAATTATCTTCAGTTAATATCTAAAAATACTTTTTATGAATACACATGCATACATATACATATTTAGTGTAATAATGTTTACAGTTAACATTACACTAAACTGGATGTTTTTAACTTGTGTTAGGTAGTGACCATATATTGGTTTGACAGGTTGACCTCCAGACATTCATTGCATGATTAAATATAATATATATAAAATGTATTTCCCAGTGTCCATATCTGTTTCTTTTCTCATAATGTTTTAATTGTAGGTGAGCTATCAGTCATTAAGGATGAAATGACAGTAGCACAGTCTCTTCCTGTAGACCTGTGTAAGTGACAGTATGTACAATTCCTTACTTTTAAACTTGTCTTGGTGTCCACACATGTAAATCATATGCTTTTATGATGTTAACAAACATTTATTGTTATAACTGTAGTAAAATACTGTTGTAACTAACTACAGTTATTGCCATTGCTGTTAAATCATAATTATTTAAAATGCTATGATCTGTAACTAGTGTAAAAAGCTTTAACACATTTTTTAAAAAAATTGTATTGGTGGGCACACTTTGACTATACTCTGCTGTAGCAACTATAATAGTTTGATAGAGGCTATGTGGGTAAATAAAATGTGTATGAATGGAGTGTTTAATAGTTAATATATATGTGTGTGTCGTAGTTTTTCAGGTGAAGACAGAACCTCCATCACCTGCATCATCCCTGACCTCTGACAGCTCCATACCATCATTACCTGAAGCTCAGGTACATGCAGCTGTATGTTTCTGTATGCTTCATAATTTTTTTTCTTTCACTCTGAATGACTGAGACAGAGTAACAGTGATAGTGACATACAAGCTATATGTAGTTGCATTCTCAAGTTGTAATTGGCTTATCTATTTTAGGTATTTGTAAAGGTGAAACTTGTTGTCCATTAGAAATGGATAAAAAAAGTAAACTTTCCTACACATTTATGCTGCAGACATGAATGAAAACCTAAAGTCACCTGGCAGACAATAAATGGTGAAAGAAGAGGCTTTCACTGAATGAAAGAGTGCTTTGAGCCATATTTAGAGACCAAATCATTATAGAGACACAATTTTGTTTTTTTCTTTTAATTTTGGTTTGCTAATAGGCAGCCACATACAGTCATGGACGAAAGTATTGACACCCATGGAATTTTTCCAGAAAATACACCATTTCTCCCAGACATTGTTGCAATTACAAATGTTTTTGGTATATACATGTTTATGTCATGTTTATGTGCATTGGCCGGACAAAATTGTTGGCACCCTTTTAAAACTGTGGGTAAATCATTTTATTTCAAGCATGTGATGCTTGTTTAAATTCACTCCCTGGATGTGGACAGAAGAGAAAAATTGGCGAAAGAATGCAACGCCGGATAGTCAGAATGGTGAATAAACATCCTCAGTCAACTTCCACACAAATTCAGGCTGTCCTGCAGACTCAGGGTGCAAAAATGTCAGCTCGGACTATACGTCGTCATCTGAATGAGATAAAGCGCTACGGCAGGAGACCCCACTGCTGACCAAGAGACATAAAAAAGCCAGGCTGAAGTTTGCAAAAATGTTCCTAAATAAGCCTCAATCCTTCTGGGAGAACATTTGTGGACAGATGAGACTAAGGTAGAGCTTTTTGGAAAGCATGTCATTCTACTGTTTACAGAAGACAGAATGAGGCCTACAAAAAAGAGAACAGGAGGTTCAAAGATGTTTTGGGGTTTCTCTGCCTCTGGCACTGGGTGCCTTGACTGTGTGCAAGGAATCATGAAATCTGGAGACTATCAGAAGAGGGCCTAGTGTCAGAAAGCTGGGTCTGCGTCAGAGGTCATGGGTGGTCCAGCTGGACAATGACCCGAAACATACCTCAAAAAGCACCAAGAAATGGATGGAGACAAAGCGCTGGAGAGTTCTGAAGTGGCCAGCAATGAGTCCGGATCTAAATCTCATTGAACACCTATGGAAAGATCTCAAAATTGCTGTTGCAAGAAGGCACCCTTCAAATCTGAGAGACCTAAATGAGGCCCCAAAAATTAGATTCCCCTCTAAAAGATTTAGTGTGCCAAAAAGTCAGAATTGTCGTACGCAAAAAAATCTGAGTTATAGCACCATGCGGCGCACACCTGTACGCACTCTTCTCGTTATAAATACGGACGTGTGTTACCTTATGCGTTCATGCACAAGCCTCGCGCTCCTCCCAAGGTTGTCCTATATTTGTCTTAATAAGGTCCATGTTAATCACTCAATCAATATTCCAGCCTTTTAAAGAGCCCTTGATGACCAATCATGAAACGGAAAAATGTGGAAAAAACACGCTCACGGCGCATACCTCCTGCCAAATCTTCGAGCAATGCCAAATCTGCCTCGTTGTCGATAAAATACACAGGCCATCGGGAACTGGGGAAATAGCAACAAAAAGTATTTTCTGTAATAGAAGGCAGATGCTATCTTTAATAGAAGGCAGTGTAAACTAAGTGTACTCAGTGTCTTTGTTAAATAGATGGTAGATGCTATTTACACTGTTAAAATAGCAGGATTTTCTGCTATTTATACTACTTATTGCAAATAGTGGCAATTATCTGCACCTCAATATTGTACTACATTATAAAACAGTATACAATAATAACATAATTGCGTGTAAATGTAATCATTTTAATTCTAATTATGGGTTTATAGAATTATGGATGCCACCTTATCGGGACAATATGAGCCCTCCCTACACCTACCCAAACCACACTCGATACTTTCTTTTGATTATGTCCTTCATTTTCATTAAAAATAAATGCATTTCCGATATGATATGACATTTGGGAGAAAAAGGGAGAAAAAAAGAAAGCTCAGCAAAAGGCGGATGCAAAAAATGACTTTGATACACGCTTTACCATCTACGCCACTAGAGCAGCTGTTTAACTGCTGTCTTTTGTAGTGTTGATTGGTTGGCAGAGTTAGTGTAAGCCTCTTACTCTGTAATTTTAATTCTGATATTGGTTTTTATCAGGGTAATTAAGTGGCGCTGGTGTTTTGGTTATGGATGGTACACTGACTTTAAAGAGATTTATTTGTTGGATATAAATATCCATTTT
The DNA here is from genome assembly GCA_036877625.1 of Ambastaia sidthimunki. Taxonomy (NCBI): domain Eukaryota; kingdom Metazoa; phylum Chordata; class Actinopteri; order Cypriniformes; family Botiidae; genus Ambastaia; species Ambastaia sidthimunki. The sequence goes on along the minus strand of JAZGTK010002682.1, from coordinate 15,424 downwards.
ATAATTCACGGATAGGCCAAATTTTCTTGAGCTTTTATTTGGAGCCGATGCTGCTTTTGCTCTCTCAATTTACATCATAAAAATGACACGATAATAACAAATGTTACATGTCTCCATTCAAAAAAAGAAACATTTATAGTAAAAAGAGGGAGAAAGGTGAGGTAGAACAAGTAATGTTGCATAGAGTAGCATTTAACAGCTTAATCTTTGTTAAACTTTATCAAACATACATTCAAATAAAAACAAAACATTCTTTGAAAATAAATATTTAAGCATAAATAAAATAATTACAGTATTGCACACAGTAGCAACAAGCAAGCAGTATAATAAAGTGCAAAATGTACTATACCTAACTTTAAAAGTAACCAACTTTTTCCCACCTAGTCATTTAATGCTTAGGCCTAAATTTTAGTGCGCTTAACTTACATAATCTCTTGTAGTGCAAATGGCTTTCCTAAGACAAGGAAAGTGTAAACAGCAATACAGAACAAAAAACATATGGCACACCAAGCCTTTCCTAAAGTAGGCTTACTGAAGTGCTGCCACACTGGATTGGATTTCTGCTCAGCCATTTCTTTAAAAAGCCTAATATGGAAAGACAACACACTAGTAGGTCTAAACAAAAATGTAAAAGAAGCTGCGAGATTTGGCAAGCCCAGAACATCAGCAGGAAAATAACAGTGATGTCAGAAGCACATTAAGCAACATATTGTTCAAGTTTCTGTTTTAAACTGCAGTATCAACGTTAAAAGGAATAAATATTCAACCACGTACAAAACATTTTTTCATAGTTTTAAAAGCCCTGCTTCAGGTGGAGCAGCGCTCTCGTATCGTTGTGATGGCTGCTCCGCCCCGCTGAGTGAGACACACACTCAAATTAGCGTGTTTTAAAAACGTCAGCAAACGGCTCTAAACACGGTCTACACAGCGCACTTATGTCTGGTACATGATAAATGTTAACATGAATTAATATTCAGCTACGTATATAACATTTATCTCATCATAAAAGCGCTTCTTGAGGGGGAGCTCCGCTCTGATCTGCTCCGCCCCGCACACACACAATACATGGTCGCTGAATGAAACTCGCACAAACATCACGGAACTGAATTGACAACGTCGGCATTACTTAATCCTGTGACTGATGTTCGTAACAGCTATGCATACACAACCTACAACTACGTCCGCAGCTGCCTAATTACAACGGCAAGCAGTTTTATATTCGTCATTCCCGTTTTCCATTCTAGCCCAAAACTTGCTTAATAGCTGCAAGCACATAGCATGCATTTGGCATTCGTGTTTCTAAGTATTTCAAGTGTATGGCAATATTTTGGCTAAGTTAAACAGTTACAAGATGGTTTAAAAGTTTAAAACTTACCGTTGTTTTGAAGTTGACGCAGCTCTGTTAGTGGGGGAGGGTCAACGCACATGCAGCAGCGTCTCCAGCAACACAGAGCTGCCTGTGGATGCCTGTCTGTCAATCATACCGGGAAAAATATATCGGCGAATCGCACCCGCGCATTGGCCATGCCGATTCAAGTAAAAAACACAAAAATCGGCCCAAAATATCGGCCGGTCGATCATTACTGCTCACATGCAGGCTGTGTGCTATGCATCCATAGTACTTTATTCATGTGATATTTCGTGTTACCCATGGAGGTCCTTAAAACGCAGTCTAGAAAACTTTGCAGGAGCGTTACGCACGATTACACGCATGGTCAAAAGGTTGCGGAAAACTTATAAATTAAAACTTGCGAGGAATGTTGGTTTCCTTTAAATTTTTTTTCAAAGGGCATGCAACCAAATATTAAGTTGAGGGTGACAATTTTGTCCGGCCCATATTTTGGTTTTGTGTAAAATTATGTCAAGTTTGGCTTTTTCTTCTTTGTGTTTTTCCAATGCACATAAGAAATAAACGTGTATACCAAAAACACTTGTAATTGCAACAATTTCTGGGAGAAATTGTGTATTGTTTATTACTCCCTTGTATTACTTTACTGTAGTAATATTGTATTACTCCCTTTAACATTTGTCTCGGGTCATCTGATCACAACTACTTTGATGGGGCAGATCACCATTTCGATTAATATGCATCCAATGAAAATTTGTAATTAAATGTGTTATACTGCATGAAAAATAAGGTTCTGCTATGTTTTCAGTGTTTTTGGTCCTTTCCAAAATAAATCTGGCTTAGTTATAGGGAAGTGGTTGATGAAATGTGTATATGCCATTATCCACCGTTCACCGGGACACATTGCCATATAAACTGTAAATGTAATATGGTCATGTGTCTTTGACTACCTTTGGGTATGGTTTAAGTGATTGGATCACAGATTGCTTTAGGCCCTGTTTTTACTTTTATTTACCATTAATCCATTAGAATTAATGTTATTTAAATGTTTTTGTTTCTCTTTCTCAGGTCACTATGAAAAGTGAAACCCCCCCCACTCCTCCGTACATGTATGGGGATGTTCTGTCACCACCACTAAACAGCATGGAGGTGACTTTAGCAAGCATAGCTCCACTACATCAGGCTTCACTTCCTGTTCCCAGTCTGAGCATACCCACACTCAACGGCTTTGACAATCAGACCACAGGTTTGCACACACTCACAAACCTGTACATTAGTATTTGTGAAGTGCACACAATTAACATTTATTACAACATTAATATTTATTACAACACAAATAAGAATGTGATGTACAGTAAAGCCCAAAGTATACTTTAATTTTTAATTTTCTGCAATGTTCATGTGATGATTATTTTGTCATAAGCAAAATCATCACAATCATATGATTCAATTATTTGTGTTTAGCAGCAGGGTCTTATACTTTAGTCATCTTTACAAGTTAGTATTGCCTTTTAACCAGCTGCAACAAAGTGTCAGTTTCAAAATCTGCTAATAGCCTTGTTGAAGACATTTGTCTGGACAAATAATGCCTAAAATACAAATAAATGCCCCGAATACAAATAAGTCATTTGGACGTTTGCTCCATGACATTTGACCTGCTGCTGTCAGGAATCTCAGGATGTATCATTTTTAGGGGTTTTACTATTTACTACACTACTGTTTTCTCAGTTCTCTCCTCAGCTACACTAAAGTCTAGCACCATATTGAGCAGCAAACCTCTTATTCAGCCCAAACCTTTGTGTGTTACCACTTTGCCAGTGGCTACGAGCCCAAGTCCAGCTAAAGCTCTCATTCTACAGAGTGTTCCTATACCTGTAGTTCCTACCGAACAAACCATTACACCTGGTAAGAATCATCTGAACTAAAACACATTGTATTAATGTTATGTATCTTCCATTCCATCAGGTGCCACTCCAGTTGTATTGTTAACCCAAAATAAGGTTTTGGTTCTAGCATATAAATGTTTCCATAAAGCAATTGTAGCTGTCCAAACCACAATTTACTCATTTGAAGTGGTAAGACTAAAGTTAAACGCTTTTTTAGAAGTAGTTAGCTAAACTTCAAGCTACTACATTATAGTAATATCTACTTAATTTGTCATCTCATTTTTTTTAATTAAAGCAATTTAATTAAAAAATAAAAAAATATTAATTCATTCTCTGATTTTTCTAGCTAAAACAATTAAGTTTTAGCTAGATTTTTTAATTGCTGGTGTTCCTGTAGCTCAACTTGGTAGAGCATTGTGTTAGCAGTGCAAAGGTTGTTGGTTTGATCCCAGGGAATACAAGTACTAATAAAAATGTATATCTTGAATTTACTGTGTGTCGCTTTGGATTAAAGCGTCTGCCAAATGACTAAATATCAAATGTCAAAAGTTTATAGATTGACAACATCAAACTGGGATATGTTGCTCTATTATGCAACAATAAAATCCCCACAAACATATCACAACGTCTGTGTTATTTTAGCATTCCTTAGTTAACAACTGAAGGCAAGCTAAAGTACTTCTATTTCGGTAACACAATACATGGAATTACTGCAAATAGTATTAGCAAGATGTTTATTATTAAAGGGGAGGTGCAATGGTATGTCATGCTTTCTGACCTATTTACAATGTTAAATGTGCTGTCTTCTCATGCTTAACATGGGCAGCTTTTAAAAAAACGAGTTGGACGTATTCCGTAGTATTTCTGTGCTCGACACACTCCCCCAAGGTTCATATTGGTTTCGGAAAGTTTTTTTCGAATATTATAAATTGTTACGTAACAATTTTTTAGGGTCCCTTATTGGATAATTCTCCCGGCGAAGGAACGCCTACGTGTAACCCAGCAAGAGAAAAAGTGTCCACGCGCGAACCATAACCGTGTTTCACTTATGTTGGGAATTGGGAACAGAAGTGAGGGACAGAAATCATTGTTTAGCTTTCCTAAGAACCCAGCGGTAAGAAAACAGTTGGGCGATGAACGCAGAGATGGAACTGTATGTTGGTGCAGGAGGTTCTGATAAACACTTGCATTTACTCTTCCATGTAGCTGTATAAGAGACCCAACTCCTGTTGCAGAAAACATCCCCCAAACCATGGCACTTCCTCCTCCACCTTTTACTGACTTCTTTACACACACTGGGTTCAGTCTTTCCCCAGTTCTAAATTAAACTTGCTTTCAAAGTCAAAGTGGAGTTTTTTGTCATTTCAGCCATATACAAGTACATAGTGAAACAAAACAACGTTTCTCCAGGACCAAGGTGCTACATAGGACGACACAGAACAATACAGAACAAGAAGTGTTTTACATAATTTATATACATAAAGTGCACAAGTGCAAACAGACAGCACAAGACAGTACAATGACTACTGGGACAGACAATCACATGGTAGGTCCCAGTGCAGTGCAGACCAGTACACAGTTCTGTTAAAAGTGACAGTAGTGCAAATATTTAATATTGCAGATGGCAAATAGTTATTGAGTATTTAGGAGTCTAATGGCATGGGAAAAGAAACTATTGCATAGTCTGGTTGTAAGCGCCCGAATGCTTTGGTATCGTTTACCTGACTGCAGGAGGGTAAAGACTGTATGTGAGGGGATGCGGATGCAGGGTCAGGGTGCGGATGCAGGGTGCAATTCCCAAACCAGGCAGTGATGCAGCTGCTCAGGTTGCTCCCGATCGTCTCTTTGTAGAACAGGTGAGGATGGGGGCTGGGAGATGTGTTTTCCTCAGCCTTCACAGAAAGTACAGGCGCTGCTGGGCTTTCTTCATTGTGGAACTAATGTTGAGCGATCATGTTCTTCGCCAGGTGAACACAAAGAAACTTGGTGCTCTTGACGGACGAGCCACCAATGTTCAGTGGAGAGTGGTCTCTCTCTGTGCAATGGACTGAGCAGACAGCCCTGTTGGGCCCCAGTGCTCAGTGTGGTGGTGTTGGAGATGCTGCAGGTTTTATACCCCGACGGACTGTTTAATGTTACCGGAGATTTCAAGCATGCAAGTCTCAAGTCAGGAGCTGTCCAGACTGACTGAGGTCTCCCAGTCAGGAAGTCCAGGATCCAGTTGCAGAGGGAGTTGTTCAGACCCAGCAGGTTCAGCTTTCCAATCAGGTGCTGAGGAATGATTGTGTTGAATGCTAAACTGAAGTCTGTGAACAGCATTCAAACATATGTGATTTTATTGTCCAGGTGGGTGAGGGCCAGATGGTGGGTGGTGTTGATGGTGTCATCTGTTGAGCAGTATTTGTTAAGGCAGGACACTGGAGACTTCTTTGGTATGGGGATGATGGTGGTGGCCTTGAAGCATGTTGGAACAACGGTGCTGCTCAGAGAGGTGTTGAAGATGTCTGTGAAAACATCTACCAGTTGGTCTGCACATTCTCTGAGCACCCTACCAGGAATGTTGTCTGGTCCAGCAGCCTTCTGTGAGTTAACTCTGTGTGCAGTCTTCCTCCCATCGGCCCTGGTTAGACACAGCCCCTGGTCATTGGGAGGAGGGGTGGTCTTCCTCACAGTCACGCCATTTTGTGCCTCAAACTGAGCGTAGAAGTCATTCAGTGCATCTGAAAGGGAGGCATCACTGTCACAGGCAGGTGGTGTTGTCCTGTAGTTGGTGGTAGCCTGGATGCCATGCCACATATGCCGCGTGTCTCTGCTGGCCCTGAAGTGCCTGTGGATTCTCTGAGCATGTGCGCGCTTTGCCTGCGGCGGTTTTGATTGTCTGTATGCTAGGATTAGCGTAACAGTGATGTGGTCTGAGTAGCAGAGGTGGGGGCTCTGTGTCGGGAATGTTTGTGTAAACAAGGTCCCTCTTGTTGCAAAGTACACATCTTGTTGAAATTTAGGGAGCACTGACTTGAGATTTGCATGGTTGAAATCTCCGGCAACAATAAACAGTCCGTTGGGGTACAGTTGAAGACAAAATTTCATTTTTTTTTTTTAGAATATTTCCCAAGTGATGTTTAACAGAGAATGTTTTTACATTATTTGCTATTATTTTTTTCTTCTAGAGAAAGTCTGATTTCTTAAAGTTGCTTGAATAAAAGAATTAAAAAATAAATAAATAAAAAACTGCTAAGGTCAATATTATTAGCCCCCTTAAGATATTATTCGTTTAATTAGCTATAGAACAAACCACAGTTGTCCAATGACTTGCCAAATTAACCTAATTTGCCTGATGAACCTAAGTAACCTAGTTAAGCCTTTAAGTTGCTCTTTAAGCTGAGCATTAGTATCTTGCGAAACAACCAGTAAAATAATATGCACTGTCATCGTGGCAAAGACAAAATAAATTAGTTTGGACTTGAGAGAAAGAATTGTTAATGCTCATAAAGATGGAGAAGGATACACACGTTTATCAAAGCATTTTCAAGTGTCAAGAACTGCAGTGAGATGCATCATCAAGAAGTTTAAAGAGACCAACACAGTGGAGAACAAGACGGGCAGAGGCAGGAAGCGAAAGATTTCAAAAACTTTGGAAAGAAAACTAGTGAGAGAGGTTTCTAAAGACCCAAGAACAACTGCCAAGACACTAGTGACTGTCTTCGTTGAGACATCAATTCCGGACTAGGTCATTCACTAGAGTCCTGCACAGGAATGAACTGTGAGGTTGCCAACCAAGAAAGAGTCCACTTCTGAAGAAGAGACACCTCCAAGCTAGAATGAAGTTTGCTAAGGACAACCAGGGGAAATGTGATGCATCCTTTGGTCAGATGAGACAAAACTAGAGCTTTTTGGCCATAGAGATGTTGCCTATGTTTGGAGAAAGAAGGGAGAGGCATTCAACCCCAAGAACACTGTTTCCACAATGAAACAGTGGTGGGAGTATAATGCTGTGGGGATGTTTCAGTGCGTTTGGAGCTGAGAATCTCGTCAGGGTTGAAGGAAACATGAAAAAGGAAGACTATAAGAATATTTTGAAAGACAACCTCAGACAGTCTGCAAGAAAACTTGGTTTGGGTCGACATTTTGTCTTCCAGCATGATAACGACCCAAAGCATACCTCACTTCTGGTGAAGAAATACCTCTAAATGAACAAAATGAGTGTACTTGACTGGCCTGCACAAAGCCCAGACTTGAATCCAATAGAAAATCTGTGGGGCACACTAAAGTCCAGAGTTTGTGCCAGAAGACCAACAAATCTGGAGGAGCTTGGGAGATTTGCTAAGAAAGAATGGGCTGTCATTCCTCAGGAGACATGCTTGAAACTTGTTGAGAACGACATAAAACGACTAAAGGCTGTTATCAAGCAAAAGGGATACACTATTAACATCAGAGGGCTAATAATTTTGACCAGTAGACTTTTTAAAATTCTTGGTTATACATTTATTTCTATTTGTATTACAAACCCTAAAAGCTTCCTGAATAAAGTATCATGTTTAAAAATGCCGTGTTGATAAAATCGTCTTTCTGTTAAACAACACTTGGGAGTTATTTGAAAAATGAAATATTTTATAAGGGGCTAATAATTTTGTCTTCAACTGTATAAATTCTGCAGCTCGCTAATAGCCCCATACAGTTCACAGAGCGCATCACTAGCATTAGCGCTGGGGGGAATGTACACTCCAAAAATGAGGACGATAGTGAATTCCAATGGCAAGTAAAATGGTCTGCATCTAACAGTCACAAACTCCACCAGCGATGAGCAGTAACTAGAAGGCTTTTGAAATATTAGTTAAACTCTGGACCTAGGACTTAAGTGATTTCCATATGCAAAGTTTCTGTAAGTAATACAGTTGTGTCTAGGGATGCACCAAAATTTTAGCTGCCAAAATGAATTTTTAGTAACTGTTTCAGCCCAGAATTGCGCATCATTAGTTGTCACATTTAATTGTGTTTCCTGCAGTGGTTCTGTCTAAGTCGGTTTGTTTGGGTTCCACTCCTGCTGTTGTTAAAATGGAGCCATTACTTTCCAGTATGTCTCACTGCACTAGTCCCTCAAGCAAACCCATCATCTCATCATCCACCCTGCCTGGCAACAGCTGCAATGATATTGATGTAAGTGAGACTTTCGGTTTGCATTCCTCTGATGTCTATTGTTGATCTCAGATTCTGAGATTACATGTATTACCTTAATAATTCTAAAGGTATAACTTTGTCTTAACTGGGGTTAATACAAGCTTCAACCAAGCTGTTATATAATAGTATTATTCTATAGTATATTTAAGGAATTTTTTGATCACTGTAATATGTTTCTCATTCTTAGATGAAGGTCCTGAAGAGGCAGCAGCGCATGATCAAGAACCGTGAATCAGCTTGTCAGAGTCGTAAGAAGAAGAAAGAGTACCTACAGAACCTGGAGGCGCAGCTCAGAGAGGCGCATCAGGAGAACGAACGGCTGCGCAAAGAGAATCAAGCTCTGCGGCTGCGACTCGCTGGAAAAGAAGTGAGGAGAACCGCTCCAGAGTACATTTACATTTCCACACTCATGTACAGTACTGTGCAAATGTCTAAGGCCACCATTAGATTTTAGCAGTGGTGTTTAACCAATGGTATATTGACCATATATGAATTTTGCTCATATGTATTTTTATTTTACAACCAGAAAATACAGTTAATTCATATGTAGTATTAAAAAAACATCTTTTATGGGCTAAAATGTCAAGTATTTAGTTTGACCTGTTCTTACACTTGAACAATAGCAGGAATTGGATGTGTTAAACCTAAATGAAATGGAATCATAATTTCTCATTTGAATCAAATGACTTTAGAACTGTTTCCCCAAAAGATTTCAAGATATGCTTGGTACCAAGAGAAGTCACACAAGATTATGACCTGCCTGAGGAAGTAATTTTTTTTTATGTACATATTTCCTGTATTTTCTGTTTGTATCTTAACAAAAAGGTCATTAAAACTTAAATGGTTGTGGCCTTTTGCACAGTACTGTTTTTATGTCACACAGAGTGACTTTAATTAAACTGTGTGTCAGTATGTGGTGTTATGTTTTGATGTGTTTTTTTTTTTTTGTGACAGGCGAGTGAATCTGGCAACAATAAGAGAGTAGTGTGTGCAATGGCTTTGTTTCTATTTATCACCCTTACCTTTGGCCCTGTCAGGTAAACACTACATTTAAAAATGCACAACTGAATGTACAGTCCCCTCCAAAAGTAACAGCAAGGCAAATTCCTTAGTTTTTGTTGTTCACTAAAGACATTTAGGTTTAAGATCAAAAGATGAGTATGAGACAAGAGTACAGAATTTTAGCTTTTATTTCCTGGTATTTACATCTAGATGTGTTAAACAACTCAGGACTTTGTTTGAACCCACCCATGTTTCAAGTGAGCAAAACTATTGAAACGTGACTGACAGGTGTTTCTTGGTTCCCAGATGTTGCCTTTTAGGTTAATTGTTCAAACATTAAATAACTACGCATGACAAGTCTAAGTTTTTAGCCTTGGTTTAAAGCTATAAAGACTGCATTTCTTGTTAAAGAGGATAAACCAACATAAAGACCAGAAAGCTGTCTATGGAAGAAAAGCAAGCCATTTTGAAGCTAAGGGAAGAAGGAAAATCGATCAGAGCCATTGGGCAAACATTGGCCATAGCAAGCACAACATTTTGGAATGTCCCGAAATAGAAAGACACTACTGATATACTGAGCAACAGATGTTGAACAGGTCGGCCAAGGAAAACAACAGTAGTTGATGACAGAAATATTGTAAGAGCTGTGAATAAAACCCCAGAAACATCAGTACGTGACATCACCAACGATCTCCACAGTGCAGGGGTGAAGGTGTCACAATCCACTGTTTAAAGAAGACTCCGAGGGCAGAAATATAGAGGCCACACCACAAGATAAAAACCACTCATCAGCAGTAAGAATCGGAAGGCCAGATTGGAATTTGCAAAGAAATACAGGGATGAGCCGCAAAAGTTCTGAAACACAATCTTATGGACTGATGAGACCAAGATTAATCTATACCAAAGTGATGGAAAGACCGAAGTATGGAGAAAGAAAGGAACTGCTTATGATCCGAAGCATACAGGCTCATCTGTGAAGCATGGTGGAGGTAATGTCATGGCTTGGGCGTGCATGGCTGCTTCTGGAACAGGCTCATTAATATTTATTGATGATGTAACTGATGGTGGTAGCAGCAGAATGATTTCAGAAGTGTACAGAAACATTTTGTCTGCCAATTTATGGAGAAATGCATCCAAACTAATCGGGTGAAGGTTTATCATGCAGCAGGACAATGACCCAAAGCACACTGCCAACAAAACAAAGGACTTCATAAGGGGGAAAAAGTCACCTGTCACCTGACCTTAACCCCATAGAGCATGCATTTTGCATCCTGAAGAGGAGACTGAAGGGAGGAACCCCCCGAAACAAACAAGAACTGAAAGAAGCTGCGGTAAAAGCCTGGAATAGCATCACAAATGAAGAATGCAACAGTTTGGTGATGTCGATGGGTCGCAGGCTTGAGGCAGTTATTGCAAGCAAGGGTTATGCCAGCAAATATTAAATGTTATTTACTTTAAGATTATTTGTTCCTTTACTTTTGCTCACCTAAAACTGCTGTGGTCTAATACAAAAGGTGATATGTCCTAAGTTGTTTAACACTGAATGTAAATACCAGGAAATAAAAGCTGAAATTCTGAACTCTTGTCTCATATTCATCTTTCAATCTTAAACCCAAATGTCTTTAGTGAACAACAAAAACAAAGAAATTGGCCTTGCCATTCCAATACGTTTGGAGGGGACTGTATGTATGAATGAATGAATGTTAATACAAACATACTGACAATTCCTTTGTCGTTGCTTACACAACGTGGCACAATATACTCTGATAATGTTTTCTCCCACAGCAAATAAAATAAATTGTCAATTGGAATCTAAATTGTTTTCTATCTCTACTGCTGATTAACTTAAAAATGATGACAAGTAAATGTTTTTGTGTATTTTCATTTTCTTGTCCCATCATTCCACAGTTTCAAAGACAGGACTCTGGACGTTGGCTTAGAGGAGGCGGCTGTGCCACTCACAGGAAGACACCTGCTGGGGTTTGACAACCTTGCAGAGTTGAAGCAAGGGAGTAAGAGAACTGTAGAAAAGTCAATGAACAAAGGTCAATGGAGGAAAGAAGAACTGGGAAAAGAGTCTGCAGTGTCATATCAGTTCAGGTGAGACCGACTACACACACACTGTAACATATCACACGCACATATTATTAACGTGTCTGACTGTCTGTTCTCTGTGCAGGAATCAGAGCAGTGTGTTCAGTGATGTGAAAAACCTCCTTCTGCAGGATTTAGATCGATACTTCTCTTCACCTGATTGCAGACAGTTCAATCGCTCTGAATCACTCAGGTCAGCATGTGCATATCATTGACAGCATTTCTACATCATGCCATCACTTTCCTGTTAATGTTTTTTTTTTTTTTTGGATTGAACTGTAGCTAGATTAAACTTGATGGGATTATATTTTTACAAAGAAGTTTTTGCAAACCTGTAATATTTGTCTAATGTTTGTTCTGGGTGATTGTTGCTCTCTGTGTCAGGTTGGCGGATGAGTTGCGTGGATGGGTCCATCGGCATCAGATCAACCGGAAGTCTAATGGAAAGCCAAAAATTGTGAAGAAGACTAAAATAGCTCAGGTATGAAACCATAGCTTGGACCTTTTAACATGAGCAAAAACAACATGAACAGATTTCTCAAGCACCGTCATTATACACTAGCTGAAGTTTGGATGGACCGGACCTACTTGTTCTTTAATAGTGCACACTTTAGCATAATAGTAAAGTCATCTAACTATGAAATGACACTGAAATAACAGCGCTTCTTATAACCAACTTTAGAAGGATGATATTTAAACTGTTTTGAAAGAGTTTACGATGACTGTTAGCTGCTTTGCCCTCACTATCCAGTCAAATGCTTTTATATAAAAACAGGTTTTGTGGAGAGATTCTTACATTTAAATGTGTCCAAGCCTGCTCGAAAAAATATAAACAGTAATTTCACAGTCAATTAAGTTGACAGTAGACTGCCCAGTCCAGAACAAAAAAATGATTGCTTCCACAAATACTGTGACATGCAACTGCAATTAAATACAACACTCTAGGATTAGAGAAAGTTGTAAAAAAAATCATAATAGTTATATTAAGTTCTATAAAAAACAATTATCCTTAAAATAGGCTTCATATTTACACAAAACATTTTTTGGAAGTCACAGGCACAGACCAACAATTGGAGATGCAGTATATAACAAGTACAAAATGACAGGCAGCTGATGTCATATGTCAGTGCTGTACATTTATTTATTGAACATAGAAGTGATGCTAAAGAAGTTGAAGGGTTGTGTAGCAACAGCCACACAATTTTAGCACCATCTCAACTTTGAAAACAACTTCACAAAGTGCAGTTGATCATTTATACAGACATATGACTCACAAAGAGGAATAATGTTGCATACAGGGCTCCTTAAAATAAAAGCTTTAAAAAGCTCCTTAAAATAATAAAAACCTTAAAAATAAAGGTTTTAGACAAACATATTCTAATTGATTAGCAACACCTGACTGAGTTATTTTTGCGGATGTTGATATGTCATAGGTAAGCAAACATACATATCACAGACAATGTAAACATGATGGATGTAGTGTGCCTAAAAGGTATGCATATGTAACCGGTCTAACACTTACGACCCTCTGCATTGTGTAATGATAAAGGACACTTCAATTTGGTTCACATAGAGAGATTTATTCGTGTCCATGTAGATAGAGAAGTCACTGTGGATTGATATGAACACAGTTAACATCCACACGTGAGCATATGGACATACACCTCCCCCCAGCACAAGCAACATGAACTGGCCTTTTTTAAGAGAATTAACATTTAAACATTAGAAATTACGATACGAATAACGAAGAAAATAAAAGAACATAAAAGACAATAAAAGTAAAATACCTGTGAATTGATATGAACACAGTTAACATCCACATGTGAGCATATGGACATACACCTGCATGATACAACATATATGACCCACGCGATATATAACTTATCCGTTTCAATCCACACATACATAAAACACAACAAAACACTAAACACAGTCTCAGTACAATTTACAAAATAAAACTAAGTCGATTATATACTTTTCTGCCTTAACTTTCCAATAATTGAAGAGCTCTGAAAAATGCTTACCTCCCCCAAGCACAAGCAACATGAACTGGCGAGAGTAGAAAATAGCCAGTAGAACGCCAGGTGAACATTCCAAAATTAAAGTCTCCAATTATAAAACAGCAGAATAGATACACAGCACCCAAAGAAAACCGAAATAAATAAAATAAAATGAAAGGATTTTAGTGAACGAACAATTTTCACATTGCAACTATATTTTAACTCATTACACATACTGCACCCACGTATACTATATAGAGAGAACTGTTGTAATGGTGCAGAAGTAGGTACTTTGTTCAGTTCAGTATGTACTACGGGGATCTGGTTTATACTTGATGTGTCCACAAGAGGTGCTTTACTGTTAAATTATATTTGAGTGCTTTCTCTCCAGCAACAGAAAGCTCAGCAGAGAAAGACTAACTTCTCTAGATACCTTCCAATCCAGGCTCATCGTTCAATCGAAAGGTAACTAACAAATCCATCTCCCAGCTTCCTTTGAGCAAAATAAGTACAAAAAAATCAGATAAGTCCAAGATAATCAGATAAGTACTGTCTTATTTATTGTCTTATATATGTTCTCTTAGTCAGTTGCAAATGTTACCAGGACCAGAGATCAGCTACAGTGATTTTCTTGATGCTATTGATCGACGTGAGGACACTTTCTATGTTGTTTCATTTAGACGGGTAAGCTGCAGTACACTGATGTATTTACATAACAGCTGACACACCATTGTGCTGTGGAGATTAAATGTCTGTGGGGATAAATATGAAGGCGAATAGTAATAGGTTTAAAATTGTACTAGCAGTACATGGAAACAGTCCTTATGTTCAGGTGCAGTGGAGAGATTTTAGCTATATTGAAGATAAACTAGTGTAATTGGTGAATATAAATTATGCTTACCTATCCGTTCCCACAGCTTTTCACTCGTCTTTTTATAGGATCATCTGTTGCTACCGGCCATCAGCCACAATAAAACAACTAGACCCAAAATGTCTCTGGTCATGCCTGCCATGGCCATCAATGGTGAGTGTTATTGATCTAATGAGGGTGATGTAGTTGAGTTGAGGTTTTTTTTAGGCCAGTTTACACAAAAATTAAGATTCTGTAGCATGGAGCATTTAATATGTAGTAGGGTTGGGCCGATAGACGATGCCATCGTCCATCCCTGATGGCTGACAGACATCACAATGTTAACCCAGCATCATGATCCCATTGCCCCACCCCCATTCCCCGCAATCCACAGCATCCCAATACCATGTGCTATACAGAACTATAGCACATATGCCCTAAAGGCAATAAATATGAGATGGACGCCGATGGCCGATACAAACAGAAAATAAATATTTAAGCATAAATAAAATAATTACAGTATTGCACACAACATTTATATTGTATTGCAACAAGCAAGCAACTTTTTCCCACCTAGTCATTTAATGCTTAGGCCTAAGTTTTAGTGCGCTTAACTTACATAATCTCTTGTAATGCAAATGGCTTTCCTAAAACAAGGAAAGTGTAAACAGCAATACAAAACAAAAAACATGGCACACCAAGCCTTTCCTGCCACACTGGATTGGATTTCTGCTCAGCCATTTCTTTAAAAAGAATAACAAAAACACAGATCAGTATCAATCTTGTGCCATCATCTTACATTCATATCACCCAAATTATGTGTGCATCATATAGGTGGGGTGCATATGGTTAACTGTGTGCAAGGGTAATCAAGGGTTTAAATTTTTCTACATAAAATATAATTAGCATGTCTTAGGTTGCTATGTTGCCTAATATAGAAAGACAACACACTAGTGAAAATGTAAAAAGCTGCGAGATTTGGCAAGCCCAGAACATCAGCAGGAAAATAACAGTGATGTCAGAAGCACATTAAGCAACATATTGTTCAAGTTTCTGTTTTAAACTGCAG